>JARSSU010034188.1:0-24068 GCA_029619165.1 Eurosta solidaginis
TTTTTTGCGGTATTAAATTGCCAATAAATGTAATATCAATTATCCAAGTCGTTCGGAAGTCGTAGGTCGTGTTTTCACGAAGTGTCTGCTGGCTTCAGCCTTAAGCTAGCAGACACTCCCGTTTCTCGGAACCGGACGCAGCTTTAAATTTTTTTTTGCGGTACTAAATTGCCAATAAATGTAATATCAATTATCCAAGTCGTTCGGAAGTCGTAGGTCGTGTTTTCACGAAGTGTCTGCTGGCTTGAGTCTTAAGCTAGCAGACACTCCCGTTTCTCGGAACCGGACGCAGCTTTAAATTTTTTTTGCGGTACTAAATTGCCAATAAATGTAATATCAATTATCCAAGTCGTTCGGAAGTCGTAGGTCGTGTTTTCACGAAGTGTCTGCTGGCTTGAGTCTTAAGCTAGCAGACACTCCCGTTTCTCGGAACCGGACGCAGCTTTAAATTTTTTTTGCGGTACTAAATTGCCAATAAATGTAATATCAATTATCCAAGTCGTTCGGAAGTCGTAGGTCGTGTTTTCACGAAGTGTCTGCTGGCTTGAGTCTTAAGCTAGCAGACACTCCCGTTTCTCGGAACCGGACGCAGCTTTAAATTTTTTTTTGCGGTACTAAATTGCCAATAAATGTAATATCAATTATCCAAGTCGTTCGGAAGTCGTAGGTCGTGTTTTCACGAAGTGTCTGCTGGCTTGAGTCTTAAGCTAGCAGACACTCCCGTTTCTCGGAACCGGACGCAGCTTTAAATTTTTTTTTGCGGTACTAAATTGCCAATAAATGTAATATCAATTATCCAAGTCGTTCGGAAGTCGTAGGTCGTGTTTTCACGAAGTGTCTGCTGGCTTGAGTCTTAAGCTAGCAGACACTCCCGTTTCTCGGAACCGGACGCAGCTTTAAATTTTTTTTGCGGTACTAAATTGCCAATAAATGTAATATCAATTATCCAAGTCGTTCGGAAGTCGTAGGTCGTGTTTTCACGAAGTGTCTGCTGGCTTGAGTCTTAAGCTAGCAGACACTCCCGTTTCTCGGAACCGGACGCAGCTTTAAATTTTTTTTTGCGGTATTAAATTGCCAATAAATGAGGTATAAATTATTTAATATATAATATTGTTGTTTGCTATAGTGTGTCTGCCACCTTAATAGGACCTGTATGTAAGTGCGACAGCACTTGTTATAAAAAAATTCATCGTTCTTTTGCAAATATGCTAAATATGTTTATTATCTAATGCTTATTTTCACATATCAGCAACTTGAGATATGCCTCGATATTTACCTATACAGGCTTGACCAAAAGTATTAGACACTCCATGACAATTGAAATTAATTACTTCCCCGTGCGTTTAATGTGTAATTCATAATAATCGAATTGCAAAGTCATGGCGGTCTGGGTGTATAAATATCTAAAAGTTTATGTGCACATCGATTGTGCAGTGGAATATCGACCTGCCATCACCGCTGCCGCTACAAAAAACATCTTTTGAAAATCGACCCATTTCAGAATTGATTTGAAGAACGCCCTATCTTAAGCACCATTTTTCATACGCCCTACCTGATCATAAGTTCAACATAATTTGACGTGAGATGAAAAAATTGTTAAACACGACGTTTTTCAAAAACAGCGCTTTTGAGAAGTTTTCCTGAAATCAGGCAATGAAATTCCTATAAATCTTTATTTTTGAGTGGGTCACCTAAAATAGATAACATATTTATTGAAGATGTGCTGAGATTAATGTTGGCTTGCGAAGTCGAATGGATAGTTTTGCCTACTGCTAAGTTATGACTACTGACTTATTTGCAGTTTTCCTAGTTGTTTTTTTTTGTTAAGCTATTTCGCGTGTGTTTTCCATATAATTTCACGATCATTTACGGACCATTCTGGACCTGCTTTAAGCATGGTCGGGACTCTCATTTGCCGTTTTGAAATCATTCCATCTCAAATAACTTTTGAAAAACGCCCTACCTGAAAATTGATTCAACATATATGGGAACGTACCCAAATTACGTGACCCCTTTTGGGGGAGAGGGGGTTTCTTTAGGAATTACACCTGGTCACAGGGGGAAGGGAAGGGGATGAGACTTTGTCACGTAGTCAACAATCTCTAGAAAATATTGCCATTTTTTTGTGGAATTTATTTCGCGTCCAACAAAAATTTCCATGAAAAATCATCAGAAAAACGTCCACGGTAATGCAGTGGACGACATGTCTCGCGTGCGACCTCTGCAGCTCCTCTCCAGGAGACCAAAAGAGATCTTATGTATCGTGGGGCAAAGCGCGGAGTGGATAGATATCGAGGCAAAAAAATAATTTAAAATCATACTTATTAACTACTACGTGAAAACTAAATGGCTGGGGGGGGTCTTAAAATATACTACGGGTGGTCACCGAGGGGGGGGGGAGGCAGGTTAAAAGTTGTAGAAAATGGGTACGTTCCCTATGTATTTTGAGGTTAGATAGAACGTATATGAAAAAACCCTGATATAGAGCATTCTTCAACCGAATTCTGATGCAAGGTGTTCTTGAACTAGCAGCCTAGTCGACATGACGTCATTTTTAATGAGCTCCAAACCATGAATTCCAATTGTTCGTTTCGTGGTCTTGCTATATTAGGCAGCCCTGGTCTACCGCTTATCTATAATAAATAAAATACCATTGGACTTTGTTGAACCTCTAAAAAGATTGGCGTCATTGGCAATTCCTTAGCATTTGTGATGTTCTTTTGTCTTTTTAAATATGTAAATAATCAACACGTTGGAACTTTAAATTTTATAAATTGTTTTCTCTCTCAGTTGCCGAAGTTTTATTTGGTCAGTGATGGTAGCGTGCTCCGCCATCCACACCGAAGATCCTACGTTCACGCCACGGGAAAACCAACATCAAAATTTTAGAAAGAAGTTTTTTCAATTAGAAGAAATTTTTCTAAGCTGGGTCGCCCCTCGTTAGTTTATGGCAAGCACTCCGAGAGTATTTCTGCCTTGAAAAGCTCTCAGTGAAAAATCATCTGCCGCTCGGAGTCGTCATAAAACAAGTAGGTCCTGTCCCACCAATTTGTAGGAAAAATTAAAAGGAGCACGACGCAAATTGGAAAGAGGAAGGCTCGGCCTAAAATCTCTTCGGAGGTTATCGCGCTTTACATTTTTAAATACTATTTATTTTTTTTATTTTGGGTTTTTAAAAATAAAGCTTATTGAGGAATAATTTAAGTTTAACAGCTGTTGGCGAAAAGTACATATTAAAAAAAATATATGGGCACTATTGATCTTAGAACTTAACAGAGTATAGCTTGTGTATTGCTTAAAAAAATATTTTTCTTAGCCTTTCTGCTTCTCAATCCAAATATTATTGTTTGGGCTCCTTTCAATAGAGGCATGTTTTTTGTTTGTGTTTTTTGATCAAGTCAAATTTAAACTACGAAATTAACTCGTGATTCTGGGAAAAAACATGAACATTAATAATAAACAACTATGTTTGCATTACCTTAGTATAAATAGACTTTGAACTTTGTACCAGAAATTTTAGCTTCATGCGTAATTTTTCTCCCTTTCGCGTCCCACAAAACGTACGTAAGCACTTAAAGGCTTGAATCAAAAAAAGTATTATAATTTAGTGAGATCACAGAAATAAGGGTAAATTTATCATTATTATTGCTAGATCCACTGTTCTGTAACTATCTTAACCGTAACTAGAACAACTCTGGAGAAATCTAGCATTCTCAAACGAAGTGGGGTCTAATTCTGAAATCAAGTTTTGATCTAACTATTTAACAAAATCCCCATTTTAACAGAATCTAAATTTCATATAGAAGAGTGTCCACCTGACCACGTGCTTCATGTTGTGTAAATAACAGTAAATGTCGGCTGAATTTATATCTCACTATCGGCCACTGCATTCTATATATAAATAGATTTTAATTTAATTGAACTTACCTTTTGAAAGGAACAGCATCTGCTTAGAAGCAAAGTAAAGGCATGCATGACACACCCAATATCTGTTTTTATTTTGCTCTACATACAAGATTTTTGTATGTTTTTGTACATTAGTGTGTCTCACCAGACGTTGTTGCAGTTTTCAAGCTATGCATCAAAACGTTTTCGAATTAAAAATATTTCAAAATATTTGCAAACTAAATCGATTTGAAAGTGGCTCTAATGAACGTTCGTTTGGCAATAGCGAATGAATGCCTAACGAGAACTAGATAGACTAATTTCGAAAACTTATGTCGAAAAAAGTTCGACGATTAAAAATCTTTATGAAAATGTCCAAAGTTTATTAAGAATTTTAGTAAACTTTTTCAGTACAATTCTTTTTAGTCTGACAAAGTACAAGTTTGAAGTATCTCAAACTAGCATTATTCAAGGGTTTTAGATTTTATTGGACACAAATGGTGACAATATGTGTTCTTTTATATGTATCAAAAAAAAATTTATCACATTTTGGTTTAATAAATTGTATAAAGAAATCTACATAAGACTTCGAACACGTTTTCGAAAAATTCGAATGTTCGAAAAGTTTTTAAAAATTTCAAATAAAGTTTCATCTAGAATTTTTGGAAACTTTTTGAGTATGCAACTTCGTTGCATTTATTCTGGCAAAATATAGGTTCGGAAAAACTTTAAAAAATGGTATAACGAAAATTATGTAAAACATTTTCGAACGCGTTTTCGAAAAAAATTGGAAAACTCGAGGTTTTAAAAATTTTAATTAAAATTTTAGGAAACTTTTTGAGTATGCATTTTTGTAGTATATTCAATTTTAGTTTAACAAAATAAGTGAATTTTTGAAAATTTTGTTTCCAAAGGGCTATTAATATTTTTTCCATACAAATTATGTATATTTCATTCAATATAAGTATGTATGCGCTATAAAATGCACAAGAAAGACTTTCTTTTGTTAAGAATTACTCTTGCTGTATCCAGCTTTCATGAAATTTAATGAAGCACTCTAATATTTTTTTGTATATTGCATTATTTA
This sequence comes from Eurosta solidaginis, assembly GCA_029619165.1. Taxonomy (NCBI): domain Eukaryota; kingdom Metazoa; phylum Arthropoda; class Insecta; order Diptera; family Tephritidae; genus Eurosta; species Eurosta solidaginis. The sequence continues at coordinate 4,973 of JARSSU010034188.1, forward strand.
TTTTTATATTTAAAGTTTTTAGGTATAGAACATAATTTGTAAAAACTGGCTCGAGGTCATGTAGTTTTAGGTATCTCAAAACGGATTCATATATATATATTTCTACCCAGCAAAAAAAAACAATTGAACCTTATTTCATATGGCCAAACGGCTTATTGCGTCAGCCCTTAATTCTGTAAGGTATATTAGCTGTATGACGTATTCTTTATAATGCTCCTTATTTTTTAAACGGTTTTATTTAGGTTGACTTGACAGGCTGCACGGCCGTTGTGAACGAATTTTGTAATTAAAATTTAAGTAACTTCCCGATAAGCTACAAGCTTGAAACTTGGAATATAGTTCAGAACCCGATGACAATGCAATAATAAGAAAAAAATCGTCGCTAGGTGGCGAAGGTCGAGATATTCAGAAAAATCGTATTTGTGGTCCGATTTGGCTCATATTTGGAACACATAATACATGCAAGAATAGAAAGCGACCTATGACCGTATTTGTGGTCCGATTTGGTCCATATTTGGAACAAATATTACATACAGTCCGGTAGAAGTGACATCAAAATATTTTGGAGTTGGAGGAGGGACAAGCATACGTGCCGCAGAGTCGAGTAAAGTCTTTGGATGGATTATGTATTGAGGACTTAAATTGTAACAAATTTTCAGGAAAGAGTCCTTGTAATAATGAGTCACTAAATGAACTAAATAGAATGAGAAATAATAGACAATTGATTAAAGACTAAAAACTTGAAAATAAAATAATAAAAAAAAATTTTTAAGTTAAACGGTTTTATTGAAAACAATACTTACATGAAATAATAATAATACTAAAAGCTAGAAAACAATTAGGTAGGTCCTAGGTACTAGTCATCACACTCCTCATCAATCTAGGACGTTGATCAGACAATTAAATAAACGCGTTGGACGCATCAAATTTCTATTGATAGTCATATATAAGACCAACTGAACCTTAATAAGGTTATGCTACGCCTCACATTTTTAGAAATTACACGCGCCCAACGGTTTTATTTAATTGTCTGATCAACTCCCTATATTGATGAGGAGTGTGATGACTAGTACCTAGGACCTACCTAATTATTTTCTAGCTTTTAGTATTATTATTACTTAATGTAAGTATTGTTTCAATAAACTTACAAACTTTTTTAAATTATTTTATTCTGTACTTATGTCATCAGGCCTAAGAATCAAGCTTACATATGGCGGTGTAATAAGATAATACATCGACCACAATTACCCGATTATAAGGTTTATGAACCAAGTAGAATAAGAAATCGTATGCCGTATATTAACCCAATTATAAGTCTTATTGCACATACAAAATCAGGCTTGCCTAGGGACTTTTAATAAGGAAACGTCTGGATTTGAATCCCTTGATTCATCTTTATAATCAGCTATTTCAAAACCGTGATTCCTATCTATTAACGGAAACTCATTTTCAGCTTCTACGTTGAAGTTAGCGAAAAAGTAACATTAAAAATACGTTTTGCTTTTTCTTATACAGGGTGACTCATTTGCAGTGGTTCGTCCAGCACAGAAAACGTGTTTTCAGCCATGAAAATATTCTCTTCAAAAGATCATTTTCCAGATGTCATTTCCCAGTTTTAGTTTTGAGTCGGAATATAAAACTTAGCTCCCGCCAATGTGTAAGAAAGATAAAAAGGCAGTATACCAAAACTTGAAATAGAGTTGCTCAGACAGTGAGGAAACCAATATTCCTTATTGCTTACAACCACTAATGTCAATTTTTTGCTGGGTAGTGTAATAATATGGCTGTTGTCATCCAACGCATATGTTTTCATAATTTTTCGGAATATTGATCATCATTTTTTTCATTTCATAAAGCTTAATTTTATACATACTTAATTAAAGTTTTCACAAATTGTTTCGCAACATGTGCCTTCTACCTATATGTAGCTCCCGTGTGCCACACTGATTTAGCTTTATTTCCATTCGATTCCCTAATAATTTAGCTGATTTAGCGTAATAAAGTTTTCTTGCAACAACATTTTAATTAAACAAAAAAGAAACATGTGTTTAGTGAAAAAAAATAAGTATTTGCATTAGGTACTTACTGTTAAATGAGGCAAATGATTGATTGGATTCTCAGCTGGCTTTTGGTGATATCGAAAATACTTCAATGCATTGGTTGAAGCACATACCTTTCAAAAGATTAAGTAAGTTCTAAGTAATGTAAGGACTCACAATAAATTTAACTTTAAATGATGAGCTTTATAGGTTTCGCACAGATGTAAATTTATATTTTCTAACAAAAAAACAAATTCGATGTCGAAAAACATCGAAAAGCGTTGGAGAAAAGAAAAAGCGTAAGGCGTTGTCTCAAGAGCATCATTGCTTTATGAGGCAGCGTTATCAGAGATTAGATTTGAAAGTGAGATTACGCAATTTGCATAGGATGACTTTGCGAAAGAGCTAGTAACCTAACCAACCCAGTTGCGGGGAAAATAAAGGCAACAATTAACGAAAATTAAAAAGTTACAAAATCGCTATTGGCAAGATTTCCTGAATCAATTTTTAAAATCTGTTTCTCAATTAAAATTTTCGTTCTGGAATCTAGTAGCCTCTAAAGCCTCGAGAAAATGTAACATTTTATTTGAGAAATCCTAAATTCAAATGTGAATGCGTAAATTGAAATTGAGATAAGTTAGTTCTGAATTAGAAAGTTCATATAAAACATTGTGATTTCATACCAGCGCGAATGTTTGAAAAAAACGCTCCCAATAGTAAAAAGCTTCGATCATCTGTTAAACCGCTCAAATCACAAACATTTCTTCCATTCTCTGACCATTCGTAACAGCCATTCTTCCTGTCAGCCTTATTTGACAGGCAATGGAGGTATAGAGGAATTCTTCACTTGTAGGAATTCGCAATGATATAAACCGAATGATAAAATCATATTAAGTATGCGTAAATTCAAAACGGAAAACAAGGCCTGTATCGTGTTATACGATCCGTGATTGAATTAAATTTTTTAAATCGGAATCGCACTGAAATTTTGAATTCACCTTTCTCATCTTAAATTCACATTCTCTCATTTTGAATTTAGTTTTTCTCATTTGAATGTACGCATTATCAATATGAATTTATATTTCTTATTAACAACTTATATAGTCCGTCCCAATATCAAATTATACTTTTTAATTTCGATTTATATACATAAGTACTCATTGTGAGCCTAGGTTTCAATTTACAAAAGGATAGACGCTTTCGAAGTGGAGGCCGAAATATGAGCCAAATCGGACCACAAATACGATTTTTGTGAATATCTCGAGCCTTGCGTCACCTAGCGGCGATTTTTTCATAGGTCGCTTTCTATTCTTGTATGTATTACGTGTTCCAAATATGAGCGAAATCGAACCACAAATACGATTTTTGTGAATATTTCTATCCTTGCGCCACCTAGCGGCGATATTTTTCTTATTATTGTATTGTCGTCGGGTTCTGAACTATACACCAAGTTTCAAGCCTCTTATCGGGAAGTTACTTGAATTTCAATTACAAAATTCGTGCCAGTCAACCTAAATAAAACCGTTTAAAAAAACCAAAATATATGGAATTTTTATTTGTTTGTATATATAAATTGTCGCCCTGCTTCCCACCTTGTATGATTGCGCCATTCTATAGATTGACCACTGGAACTCCAACTCTAAACATTCGACATCGAATTCGGAATCAGAAGTCTAAATCAATCGCAATGGAAGCGCTTTAACATACCCACAAAACAAGTCTTGCATTTAAGTTAAGGTATAAAAAAAAAGGGTTTTTACTTTTTTAAGTCAATTTTTTTTCCTTGCGAATTTAGGTATAAATGTTTGTTGTACCGAATGTTTGTTAAAGATGATTAACTCTTAAAAAAACTCGTGCCAGTAATTGTACTTTGTTGAAAGCAATATTTTATACACTTGAAAGCAAAAATATGTATTGTAATTAACAACTTGATCATATTTAGTTACAATCGAATTTGACTTCAGCCTGCAATACAAGTCCACCAGTTGTGTATTACGTGTTATTTCATTATACTTATTTTCAATATGCTAATTCTTAAAGAATATTTAGCTTATGGGAGGTTCCATGAGAAAGTAAAGCTTTGGTGCGGGCATAATTTTTCTTTTAAAATATAGAAAAAGTCTCGATCAACCCAAAAATATTGAATTTAATATTTAAATCCATTTTCATTATCTTGCTTTCTTCTTAAAATAAAGCGCTGGTTTAACTATTTGAATTAGGTACTATATTATTCAAGTAATTTATCCTTTTTGTTGATTTTGTCTCGTCCGTGACAAAAAAAGTCAAAAGTTTTTGTCGCAAGTCCTTTTCTTTGTTTCATATTTCTTACACAGTGTTAGAAACTCGTTTTAACTTTATGCAACCATTCATTTTTGACATATTTGAAGTATGTTCCGCCCATGAAAGGTATGCAGAAACAGTTGTTAGAAATGAGTAGACATTGCTTATACTCAACTAATTACGTCCAGCAGAAATTTTAAACAAAATACGCCATAAATGAAGTATGGTTTTCAGGGCTCTTGTATCTGCGTCAAAGCCTTAGAAAATAAAAGTTCTTAGAATTTTTCGTAAACTCATATTTATTTAGCTCATGAAATAATTTCATGACTAGAACCATATCTTTAACCATTTGAGTACTTTATTGACTATAAACAAGTTCCTTAAATACTTCTAATTTGAACATGTCCCACTCGTGACAAATGCTGTCCCGCTCGGTACACCTACATACATATGTATATACTCAATAATGTATAACTTGACTAATGGATAGTGTCTATGGTCCCACATGTGACAATTATTTAACGTACTATAATTTTCAAAAATACAAAGATATATTACATTTTTTTTCATAACTGTAATAATTGAATATTAGTCGTTTCAACCTATCCCTTAGAACAGAAATCCCCAGCTTGTTTTACCAAAATGGCTCAACAAGATGAAGGAGCATTGCATACAATTATTCCACCCGTGACGATGGAACATTTCTTATGTATCTTTTTCATTGTAGATTTAGAATGTTGCAATACATATCCGAAACATTTCAATAAAGTGCAGAATTTTTATTTCAAATTCACAAAATTAGAATTCAAGTTCAGTAGAGTATAGTTGATGTCTTTAATTTCTAATTAAAAGGTCTAAAATTTGAAATTTATTGATAAAGTTTTATTGAAAATGGCTTGCTATAATTTTTTCCAGTGGATCGCATTTTTCGAATTTGAAAAAAGTTCTGGAGCCTTATTATGTAAATCAATTCGAAAGAAATTTCGTTTGAAATTGAAAAAATGTATGTGACAGTTTTCGAATCGCATTTCTGTTCAAATCGAGTTACAAAATAAGGCCCCAGAACTTTTTTCGAATTCAAACAATGCGATCCATTGGAAAAAATTACAGTAAGGGCCGTTTTACCCTCTTAAGTTAGTCACTTATCCATAAGTTATTCAAATTTTCGTTTTCTCCATGCTAACTAAAGTTTCGCGTCTCAGTCAAGGAACAAGTGTAAACAAAAGTCAGCTGTTTGGGTTGTTTCTATTCGACAAAATATTCACAATAATCGATTAAACCGGGGATTGGAGATGGTGAAAACGGCTCTTAAAATTGAAAATGTACTGCAAACTATAACCTAAGTTTAAATTTCCAATTTAAATTCAAAAAATTACAATTCAAGTTCAAAGTTTACAATTTCGATTAAATAAAATATATATCGACAAATAGCTACTATTCTGTGACCAAAATAAAAAACTTTATAAAAAATAACTGCTATTTTGCAAGCGATTTTAAAAAGTCGAAATAATAACTTTTCCCAAGTGAAAAAAAGTTTAATCAACAATTATTTGAAAGCGACTTATGTATGTATATACTTAGCCTACTAATCTCACCGTGATTATTAATTTATCTGTTTTAAAATATTTCGGCCTAGTGTGTTTTGTTTTTGTAATAAAGTAAACAATAAGCATGCCTGCGTGAATATAAATATAAATAACAATAAAAATTAGAAATAATACAATTTACAATTGTTGCATTATACAATTATATTGTCAAAAATATCGGTTTAGATTGACAAAATTATCGAAATTGGTTTTCCTACTTATTTTCTACGAAAGGAGACAACTGAAGAATTATGCATACCTACATACTTCCTAAAGCAATTCATACCTGGGTATTTCCGTCAATTTTATCTTATCACAATTTGTAGTTCAATGAAAGTGCATAGGTACTTGTTTTGGTAGATAATGAAATGTTTGTTCTTTTAGAGTGATATCTTAAAAAAAGTTTATTCGTAATTACAAAATAAAAATTAGCTATTGCACGATGACAGTGCATTATATAGCACTTCCCTGCTTCAGTTTTTTCATTCGAGTTTGGCTTTAACGATAGTTGGATTGACTAATTTGCCTTCCAAATGAGGTTTGTTATTGGTTTGATGATGTCACTCAACTCCCATGGTGAAATTAGATAAACACTGACCGACGGTTTTTGATTGGTGTATCCACTTTTGTTTTACCTATTGTGTGTTTCGCTTTCAGAGAATAATTTTTTTAAACGGGTTTATTTAGCTTGAGTTGACAGGCTTGGCTGGTTGGCACGAATTTTGTAATTGAAATTTAAGTAACTTCGCGATAAGCTACAAGCTTGAAACTTGGAATATAGTTCACAACCCGATGACAATGTAATAATAAGAAAAAAATCACCGCTAGGTGGCGCAAGCATCGAGATATTCACAAAAATCGTATTTGTGGTCCGATTTGGCTCATATTTGGAACAAATATTACATACAGTCCGGTAGAAGTGACATCAAAATATTTTGGAGTTGGAGGAGAGACAAGCATACGTGGGGCAGAGTCGAGTAAAGTCTTTGGAAGGATTATGTATTGAGGACTTAGATTGTAACAAATTGTCAGGAAGGAGTCCTTGTAATAATGAGTCACTAAATGAACTCAATAGAATGAGAAATAATAAAAAAAACTAAAAACTTGAAAATAAAATAATTAAAAAATTTTTTTAAGTTAAACGGTTTTATCGAAAACAATACTTACATGAAGTAATAATAACACTAAAAGTTAGAAAATAATTAGGTTGGTCCTAGGTACTAGTCATGACACTCCTCATTAATCTAGGGCAGTGTGTTCCAACCTTTTTTTCGTTGAGGCTCCCCTGACAAATAATAATATTCTCACGCCCCCCTACTTTTCAATAAATACAAAAAAACTCACATTACATATTTAAAGCCTTTTATTTTCATTCCATTAAATACACTTTAAAAGTTTTAATTAAAATAATAAACAATTTTTATCCAAAAAATTTTTTAAATTGAGAATAGGTACTAATGTGACACTTGAGACTGCCTGTTCTGCACCAGTTGGTTTATTCTAGGTTCGGTTTTTGCCAGAGCTGTTATCAGATCGCTTTCGACTTCAAGATGATTTCGATGTTTAGTTTTAATTAAAACTAAGGAGAAAAGCCTAGTTCACATAAATAAGTTGACGAGAAAGGAACTAGAACTCGTAAAGCAAGAGATGCAAGTTTCGAATTAACAGGCAATGTTTTGATCTAAAATTTCTCCAATGTCAAAAGATGAAAGTCGTCCCTCAAGGACGAATCTGTCTTCATTTCTAGAAATTCTTCCTGAACATCTTCTGGTAATTTCAACGCATCCGCAACAAATGGATTTCTTGTCATTTGCCATATTGGTGACTCTGAATCCATATCTCGATAGTAACGGTGAAACTCGTCTTCCAGCGCTTGCAGATGGGTTTTTATGTCAGCTTTCAAATTTGCGTCCAGCTTGTTATTTGTTATTGTTTCGAATAGCCGAGAAAAATTAATGACATTTTCAGAAGATAATTTTTGATTCCACAGTTGAAGCTTTGCGATGAACCCCTGAATGCAGTCATAATTGCTTATTAAAGTGCGGTTCCTGCCCTGAAGTTTCAAGTTTAGCTCATTCAAGGCGCTAAATATATCAGTTAAATAAGCCAACCTCCATTGAAATGTGTCTTCTTTAAACATTGTAAGAAAATCTTATTTTTCTTTGAACTCATAGAAAAATTCATAAAGGCGAGATAACATGTTTCCCTTCGACAACCAGCGTACCTCTGTATGGAACAGAAGAACTTTGTGATCAGAATCGAGATCCTCGTAAAGTAATGTAAATAAACGACTGTTCAAAGCGCTGCTCTTAATGTAATTTACAATTTTTATAGCCAAATCCAAAGTCCGGCGTAATGCCTGTGGTAATGTTTTATAAGCCAAAGCTTGCCTATGTATAACACAATGTGTACTAACCATTGTGGCATTTTTTCCTTCAGCTTTGTAGACAAGCCCGGTCTGACACCCATCATTGCAGGTGCGCCATCTGTGCAAAGTCCAATTAGCTTATTCCAATCCCAATCATTTTTTTCAACAAAACTTGATATTGAATTAAATATATCTTCAGATGTAGTACCTGCTGCCAAGGCGTGGGAGTACAAAATCTCTTCTTCGATGCTATCTTGGCCGATGTAACGAACATAAACTATTAACTGTGCACAATTAGCGATGTCGGTACATTCATCGCAACTAATGGCAGAAAATGGCGACAATTTTACTTTTTTTATTATTTGTGACTTAATATCTGCTGCAATGTCGTCGATTCTACGTTTTACTGTGTTATTTGAAAGAGAAATAGCCTTGAGTTTTTGCTCTGCAGTGTCTCCTAAAACTATCTGAGTGGCTTTTAGGATACATTATTAAGTCTTCATCGATAGTATGGGGTTTCTTTTGCTTTGCTATCATAAAAGCTATTTCAAATGAAGCTTTGAGATGCTGCGATACACCTATGTGATGACTTCCCGATTTATCCAATCTCATCTTCTTGAGTGATTCTGCTTTAGCAGAAAAAAACTTTCTTGTCTTCAAAGCCATAGTAGGGTGTTGTTGATTCAAATGCCTTTCAAGGCGAGTGGGCCTCATGCTATCATTACTTAAAACTTTCATACATACCACAAACTGAGGCAATTGTAACTCGTCTTTTTCTATGAAAGTAAATCCAAACTTAATGTAATCTTCGGAAAACTTTCTTTTCTTCGCTGCCATGTTTTCACCTTTAGCACTAAAACAAATAATTAATCACTGTCAATGACCGGTCTAGCACCAACTTAGTAAACGAAATAAAATGACTTACTTAAGTTAGAAAATGCACAAACTTACCTTTTTAACCGTGAGATACTAAGATTTTGCGCACTAAAAACTGATTTTTCAACACAAAAATGTACACCGAAATGTAGAAAATATAGCAAAATTTGCCTTAATGAATTCACTGACGCTCCAAATTTAAAAAAAGTTATCGCGACATCGGATATTTTGATTTTTGCAAGTTGCCAGCAGCATCGCGTTTCTTAGCCGTTAGCAATTGATTTTTTTGTGTTTCTGTTACATACATACTCATACATACATATTACAGCCGAATCTAAATGAGATGCGTTCTACGTCTAGCAGCGCGCTTCTCTTAGTTTTGCTCTCTTTCGTTCACATATTTCTCACTTCGCCGCAAAAAGCGCTGTCGAAATTAAGAATTTCAATTGCCCAGTGTTGGCGCAGTTCTGTTATGGTTTGGTTAATACAAATTGTATGAGTAATTATGAGGATTTCTTACATCTATTTTGCATTTGACGCATTCATTAAAGTATGGCTGTAAGAAAACATAAAATCAAAATACACGATCTTTATTCTTGAACTTCGATTTCTGTCTTTTTAATGTGCCCCCCCTTGCCAACTCTCTATGCCCCCCTGGTGGGGCACGCCCCACCTGTTGGGAAACACTGATCTAGGGCGTTGATCAGACAACTAAATAAAAGCGTTGGACGCGTAAAAAACTACCAAATGAAATAACTATCCTCAAAGAAAATGACTACTTAAATTTTTTGTATTATTATTGTCTGTGTGTCGCCCTGCTGCCCCCATGAATGGTTCCGCATGGAATTAGTTATCCAATATACCTATTCGACTGTGAAATTGACAAAAAAATTGTGCACTTTGACTCCAAAATAAAAATAAAAATCACCAATGCAGTTCTCTGGTGCCTACAAACAAAAACATTGTTCATTTTATTTGTATTCTTTTTTACATTTATTTGCATAATGTTTGTATATTATTTTCTATTTTGCACAATTATTTTCGCGCCTCGTGATAATATCGTCAAAACACGCACACGAAATTGCTGGCCGAAGAAGTTTATGAAAATATATATTTGCATATGCTCATAAACTTCTTCGGCCGTTGGACCCCGATATACATATACACATATACATATGACCCATGGACTTGAAACCATCGTCCAAGTAGATGTACTTATATTTTAAACTGTTTTCAATTGGCATGCTACTCCTACCCCCTTTTCCTCAAAAAACAAAAAATTAGGCGTTGCATCCCTACACACTATTTGCTATTTGTGTGCCAAATTTCATCCATACGTCCATCCTTTCTGCTGTACTTGAGTCACTAAAACAATTAACAAATAATTTGAAAACAACTTGGGATCTAATTTTTTTTACTTATCTTATTAAACTCAGTGCAAAGTAAAAGTTTGATTCCATCACAGCAGAAGGGTCGAACAGATTTGGACGACATTTTTCACCAAGATAGCGAACGAACTGAAAGAATTCACCGGCATTATTTTTTAAATCAGATAGAGCCCCATGACCACTGGGACCAATTACTAAAACCACATAACGGTTTGGCTTAAGGCTTTTCCAATTCAAAAATAAAGGCACCGCCTAAGACTTCATACCTTTCATGAATGGGGCTGAATAATAATCTTATCCCGTTCGTAATCTCCAAATAAGATGTATAGGATAAGAAATATGTAGTGTACAGATGTACATACCTAAACGATTTTTAAGATAAATATAAAATAAAAAATGGCAAAAAACCCCCTTATCTGAACGATCGGTTGTATGGGATATCTATCTATATATCTATAAATCTTATAAAATAGGGGCGTGGCAAATTGCCAAGATGTAGTAAAAATCATAAAATTTTTGTTTACACAGCTATAACTCATAAACGGATGGATAGATTTAAAAATTCTACTTTTCAGTAAAACTTTGAAATATTTGCCTTCGATCTGCATCAATTGATTCCTTTCTTATATCAGCCAAATTGTTTAAACAAAAGTCTCATTTTTACCAAAAAATGTGTTTGTGTGATTGTTCGCTGTGAACTGTGCGCGCTAATTGGTTTTGAGTGAGGCAAATTATTGTATCCTTTGTTAAGGTGACTAAAAAATAATTTGTTTGGGTCTCAAGACCTTTATATTATTTATTCACTAATTTAATTATTGGTCGTAAGACCTTACTTTGTTACTCACTAATTAAAACTAAACGTTTACAACTAACTGCTTACAACTGACTGACTTAAAAATGGTAAATTAGTTCTAAATATAACTTAATTCTACCTGTGCCAGCATTATTTCGTTCGGCGCATGGCGTATGTTGTTCCCAATTCAATTCCGGATGTCGTTCACAATATTTGTGTTTTTGCTGATCAGGCGTCTGGGCCTTTTCCTGTTTGCTTCAAAATTATTATTAAGTATTTTGAGCCATCAACTTACGTATTGCTGACTAAGCTCTTTACATTAGCGTCAGCTCGAATGTTGACTTAGTTGGTGCTAACTCCTCCACCCCAAAAACGAACGTCCTCGTTTGTTAAGGTAGGTATTTCGGATGCTACAGGTTCCTTGTTATCGTTTACCTGGATGCTTACTTTGTAGCTTGATAGCTCTTCTGGTTCCTTTGTAAAATGTCTTCTTATTACTGGTGCGAATATGAGTCCTCCTAGGCAGATTATTATCATGATTATTAGAGAAAAATTTGTGATTATGGCTGCTTTGTGTTTTGTGCGCAATGAATTTATACGATTTGTGTTATTTATATGGAGTTCCTTCATCATTTCCAAACTTAGGATTTCTTCTTCTTGTTTTGATGGGACATTTGACTGGAGAATTGCAGGTAGTGGTTTGCTGGTTAGTAGTTCGTTAAAAGAATATAACTGTTTATTGATACGAACTGTGGAATTATGGTACTGTATTGCGTATGACCCTGTCAGGTTTACTTTTTGGTTGTCGATATCTATAGTGCCGTTGTATTGATTTAGTAGTAGGATGCCAGGAGTGATGCTTTCTACGGTTGGGATGTGCTGGTTATTAACAAAAACGTATTCAGCTGGCTTGCTTCTCAGTAGAGTTGGGACACAGGTAGTGTTGCTAATGTCTACTATAGCCTTACGGTTACATATTCTTACATTATTATTTTCTTTACATTTAGATTCAATTCCATATACTACGTTATTATTACATGTTACAATGTCCTCGTAAGGGACTTTATTAATAAATTTTCCTATCTTTATAGGTTTTATCAAAATTGACTCACAAATGTCTTCATTTGTTATTGGTAATCCTATTATGTAAAATAACATTTTATCGTTTGTTGCAATTTTTACGCTTGCGATTTCTAGTGATTCTTCTATACTACTTAGGGTAAAATTGTTTTTTTCATATATTGATTTAATTAACTAATTTCTTCATTTGAAAATATATAGGAGTTGACTATGCCGGCCTTAGCCCAATGTATCGCATAGTCTATATTAATTATTTCTTCTTTGATAATTTTTAACTTATATTTCATTTCAATAGCAAAATTATGTTGAGTGTGTTCATCCGTTGTATGGATTTTGCGATTTTATTAGAAATTGCTGTAATTTCATTTATTTTATCAAAAATTACTTTATTAATTACCACTTGCTGGTTATTATTTTCAACTATATTATTTATTTCATTTTCTAAGATGACTTGGTCGTCGTGGTCGGGATTTCCTGCGATCCACTTCCAGATGGTTCCTAGTTCATTAATTGCTCTTTTAAATTTCCTTGGTTTAAGTCTATTCAAATAATCTTGTATTGATCTTAATTCATTATTGAGAATGGGTAAGAGGGGGTTTCCTTCATTGATTTGTGTCCTAATGGTATGGCTAAGTTCATTTAGTGTCTTTTGGCATACGTCCAGATCTATTTTATGTATAATTTTGTAAGTTCCTGTTTGAATTTTGGTTTGTCCCGTATTAAATGTTGCAAGTTGAGAGTTGGAGTAATCTATTATTTTAAAGTCCGCGTACACTAGGTGCACGAGAAGTCTGTAAGAGAGAATTTTGAAGGGGGAGTTTCTTATTTTACTAAAATCATATTAAGTCTTAATGTTACTCTTATGTACTATTCTTCCTTTTTCAGTAATTACTACACTAGATTTATCTTCTTTCACGATTTCCTTCCTATATCTAGCAGTGAGTTTTGATCCTATTCTTTTATTAATCCTAACATAAATTATGTCACCAGGGGTGTATGTCTTAATGGGTTTCCGTGTTTTATTATGGATTTCTAAATCCTTTTCTTGTCTTTTCCGAAGGGTTTCTATGTTTTCTCGCCGTGAATTCTCGTATTGTTCTGGGTCTATCGAGACTCGTCTACCGAAAAATGTTTCTATAGGTCGTTTTCCTGTTGCAGAGTGTATGGAGTAATTATATTCATATGTGCATCTATCTAATAGTTCTTGAAATGAACGATGGGTGCGTTCTGTTTGGAGGCAGCGCATAATTTCCGATAAGGTGGAATGAAACCTTTCCACTTGACCATTAACTGTGCTTGCGTATGGGGGTGTTTTAAAGATTTTAATTCCAAGTTGATCTTCTACCATGAATTGTATGGATAGTGAGTTTAGGGACTTTTCATTGTCTATAACTATTGTCTTAGGTACACCAAATGCGAAGAGTATTTGTCGCAAAGGTTCTCTGATATCTTCTATTGCCTTTGACTGTATTATTCTTACCTGGGCATATTTAGAAAATTTATCTACTGCTGTTAGTACCAGGCGTTTCTCCGTATTATAGATATCTATGTGAACTATTTCACCAGGGTTCTGTGGAATTGGGGTTTTAAGTAGATGTGGTTTATTAGGGTGACGGTCATATTTATTTTCTTTACAAACTTTGCACGTTTTTATCTATTCTTGCTGTCATTTTTGGGAAGTAATATTTTTGTATTAGTTGTTTTTTGTTTTCATCCCTGTTTCTATGTGCTCGTGTGTGTTCTTTTAATATTTCCTCATTTTGAACATCCTCGTTTACTAAATCTTGTACTTTTGTTTGGGTATAGCGAATTTTGTAATTGGAAAAATGAAGGGGATAGATTTCCTGAATTTTTCCAATTATTTCTTCAGAGGTAAATAAGCCGTTTATCACTGAACGTTTTAGTAGTGCTGTTAAATCGTCGGTTGAAAATTGGGGTTTACAAATTAAGTGTCTATGATAGGTCGGGAATGGTATTTTAAACTGATAGCTGTCTTCATCTCCTAGCGAGATCCAAATTTGGTTTTTGAAGGCATTTATGGGTCCTTCTACTGCTGGGATTAGGTTGTGCGATGAACTGTCGTCTGAGTGCGTCGCGACTGATAAAGAATTAACCTCAAATGGCCTTGATAATGTATCTGCAACTACATTGGCCTTTCCTGGTTTATATTGTATTTCATAGTTATATTCCTCTAGTATTGCTTTCCATCGTTTCAATTTAGAGTTAGTGTTCTTATTGCTTAAGGCATAGGTGAGTGGCTGATGGTCAGTGTGTATAATAACTTTTGCTGTGCCGTATAGGTAATTTCTGAAGGAATTTAAAGCCCAAATTATTGCAAGCATTTCCTTTTCATTTACTGCATAATTTTCTTCAGCTTTGTTTAATGTTCTTGAAATAAATGTGATCGGTTTGCCATTCTGTTCCAAAACTGCGCCTATGGCATATTGTGAGGCATCTGTAGTTAAGTCGAAACCTTTACTGTAATCGGGGTATTGTAGGATAACATCTTTGGATGTGAGGGTGGCTTTAATTTTATTGAATGCTTCTTTTGCTTTTTCATTCAAATTTATTAGAATTTTCCTTGAACTGCTTTTAGACATTCTTCCTTCCTCTCCTCGAAGTAGGGATGTCAGTGGTTTTGCTAGTTTCGCATAATCTTGGATGAATCTTCTATAATATCCGGATAAACCCAAGAATGAGCGTAAGTCTTTAATTGTTTTGGGGTAGGGGAAGTCTGTTATTGATTGTACTTTGGCTGGGTTTGTAGAGATTCCGTCAGAAGAGACGACAAATCCCAGGAATTCGACTTTCTTTTTGAAAAAGTCGCATTTGTCAATCTGGACTTTCATGTTTGCCTTGTTTAGAGTTTCGAAAATTGTGTCGATATGTTCAGCGTGCGTTTTTTCGTCCTCGCTAAATATAATTATATCGTCTATGTATACATAGCAAATTCTACCTATGTGTTCCCTAAGTATGTCGTCCAGTGTCCGTTGAAAGATGGCAGGGGCGTTCTTTAAGCCAAAAGGAAGTCTCGTGAACTCGTATTTTCCGTTGTTCACTGAAAAAGCTGTTTTTTCCACGTCAGATTCCTTAAGAGGAATTTGATGGAAACCGCTTTTTAAGTCAATCACTGAGAAAATTCGATTCTTTCCTAATTGGGAAAGTACCTCGTTTATCTCGGGTATTGGGTACCTATCTGCGATTGTTACTTGATTAAGTTTCCTGTAATCAATGACCATTCGAAATTTTTTTTCCCCTGAGGCATCGTCCTTTTTAGGCACGACCCAGACGGGTGAGTTGTATGGGGATCTTGATTTGCGTATTATTCCGTCCTCTAGCAGTTTGTTTACCTGAGTTTCAACTTCCTGCTTAAGGCTCATGGGATATGGGTATGATTTTGAGTATATTGGTGTGTCAGAATTTGTGCGAATTTCGGCAACTACTTTTGTTGTATAAGTTAATTTTTCGTTTGGCTCTGAAAATAAATTACGGTGTTTCTGTGCTAATTGTCTAATTTCGTTTTTTTCTTCCGTGGTCATGTGTTGGTCCCGAATTTGTATTGTGTTAACATTTTGTACACTGTATTGTCTTAAAAAGATTTTTTTTATGTTTGCTATAACCATAAAATTTTCTTTTCGTATGTATGACCGCTGAGAGTTCCTTTAGGCTGTCATTGCCTAGTATTGCATGAAAGGTTTTGAGAGTGGGTAGTAAGAAGAATTTAAGCTTGTAGTTTTCTAAGTTGAAGAGGTTGAGATATGTGTGGTGGGTAATTTTGATTTTTCCCCCGACAGAATTTGCAAAAAAGGGGTTGTCGTTTTCTATTGATTTTGTTACTAAGCTGGACTGGATATAATTTTTGTTAGATCCAGTGTCCACTAAAATGTTTAAAATTTCGCCGCTCTTCGTCCTGCATCTAAAGTAGGGTAACGAAGAGCTGTTCAATCTAAAAAATGTACATCACTCAGATCCTGCGGTTCTTCCTTTTCGTTGTTAAAGGTTGTGTTCTGATTGTGGTCGTTTGGATCTTCGTAGTATTGGTCTTGGTAGTATTGGTCATGGTAGTGTTGGTTATGGTAGTGTTGGCTATCCGTCGCTCCGTCGGTGTTTATGTGAAAGTTCCTTTGAACTTTGATAGGGGGATGGTTTATCATTGATGTATTAGGTGGCCGTTTGCCCATTTCTTGAGCTTTAGGGCGGTTCATATAATTTACCGCTCTTGTCCTGACGCTTTCGTCTACGTCCATGGGTTGAGGTGGTTTAGGTGGTCTTGGAGGAGCGTGGTGTTGTTGGTTAAAAGGGTTTTGTGGTTGGTATCTATTTACCTGGTTTGGGTTTTGGTTGGCGTATAGCTGATAGTTGGGAGGATTCAAATTTTGTTGATGATAGTTTTGTGGAATGGGATTTGATATGGGTTGAGGTAGGTGTGCTAGTTCGGGATAAAACCTTGATTGTGGTTGGAGTTGTTGGTAAGATTGCGGCTGGGGGTATTTTACCGTTAAGGGCTGCTGTCGTGGATTCGGAGAATTAAAGCTTTGTTGACGGGAGTTAGACATCTGGTTGTTCGCGTGGTATGCCCTGAAGTTTTGGTTTTCGAGCTTCAGGCAAAGGTGTAAGGCTTCTGGCAAACTCTTTGGTTCCTTTATGCCAAGTAACCTGGGGAGATCACCCGAAAGTCCTCTGACGAAGGTGTCGAGGGCCTTAGCTCGGTAATTCTCAGTTAACAGGTGAACTGCTTCTTCACCTATCTCCATACAGCCTATTTTATTTAAAAGTAGTGATAGGTGTCCGTATACCTTCTGGTAGAACTCATTAATGGACATTCGTCCTTGTATGAGACATGTCATTTGGTACTCTAAAGTGCCTATGTCTCGTTTGTCGGCGTAGTGGGTAGTTAGACAGCGGGAAATTGCTGTCCAATCTAAAGGGGTGTTGTACGATTCTAAAGCTATGTCTGCCTTTCCAATTATCTTATTCCTAATGACATTCAAAATGCCGAAATATCTAGGTGTGCCCTTTGAGGGTTCATAAATTCTCAAAATTCTTTCAACACTCTTTTTCCAGGAGCTAAACTCTGAGGCATTTCCTGAGAATTCTCTTAATGAACGTACAACATCTGGAATCTTATCCATTTCACTCATATTATTTTGGAATTGGGCGTCTATAGTTTGATCAGTTATGATAGGATTTGTTGTGTTGTTAAGGACACTCTGTACTATATTAGGCACGCTTGCCTCTATGGCTAGGGATATCATGCTTTTTATCATATTGGCCAAGTCTGGTGAAATTTGGTTATTAGGGCTTGGCGGTGCTGGTGGTGCAGCAGGAGGGTTAGCTCCAAGCATTGAGGGTCTAATCAAATTGTTTGGGTTTGACATTGTAAGGAATTTTTGATTTTTTTTCTTTCGGTAAGGGATTTGATTTTCTGGACTTCTTAAATCACAAAAAAAAATTACGATTGTCTTGAAAAGGATTTTCCTAAATTTTTTCTTTTTTTTTATTTCCGCACTTTCACTTTTAAAATGAAATATCTAAGTTATTAAATTCTAAATTATTTAAATTTTTGAGTGACTTCCACAATAAGTATTCGAATTTCGTAATTGTAATTTTTATGTAGTAATTTACTTCTCTTATTTTTTATAATTTTTAATTCCTATAAATCTTTTTGAAAGTTACTTATTTTTCAATATTTTTCTTTTTCCTTAAAAAAAATTTTTTTCGCTCATTACTTTCTAAATTTTTCAAATATGCGTTTTTAAGATGAAATTTCAAAATTTAGTAGATTTGAATTTTTTGTTTTAAATATTTTTCTTAAATATATAAATATTTTCTTACATTAATTTCAGCTCCATCTCGATAAGTGTGTATTCTTCCCTTTTCCTGGCGGTACTCGTGGTACACTGGCTTATACCTTGTTGCTGGGGGTGGCTCCTTGGCTGGTATCGTTGGGGCGTCCGGGAAGTTTGTAAGTTTTCACTACCCCTTTCACGCCTCTTCTTATAGGTATCGTTTAGTAACACAGACTGGAATAGTTTTTCTTTCGTAGCACTTTATTATTTGTGGTACTTATTGAAAGTTTTTTCTACCGGTTTTCTTTCTATTGTGGCACTTTTTGTATTGTGGCACTTTTTTTGAAAGTTAATGCTATACTGGTGGCACTTTTGGAATTTTTTGATAACAGTTTCCTTCGCGGCACTTTATTAAGCTTATACCGATTTTCCAACACTATAAGTTTACCAAGCCAAGCCTTTTAGCTCGGGCGCCAATTATTGTATCCTTTGTTAAGGTTACTAAAAAAATAATTTTTTTGGGTCTCAAGACCTTTATTATTATTTATTCACTAATTTAATTATTGGTCGTAAGACCTTACTTTGTTACTCACTAATTAAAACTAAACGTTTACAACTAACTGCTTACAACTGACTGCTTACAACTGACTGACTTAAAAATGGTAAATTAGTTCTAAATATAACTTAATTCTACCTGTGCCAGCATTATTTCGTTCGGCGCATGGCGGATGTTGTTCCCAATTCAATTCCGGATGTCGTTCACAATATTTGTGTTTTTGCTGATCAGGCGTCTGGGCCTTTTCCTGTTTGCTTCAAAATTATTATTAAGTATTTTGAGCCATCAACTTGCGTATTGCTGACTAAGCTCTTTACATTAGCGTCAGCTCGAATGTTGAC
>JARSSU010034189.1:0-47599 GCA_029619165.1 Eurosta solidaginis
CATTTATTTTGTCTAGGATACTTTTTAAACGCCATAAAGATCGACAAAAATTTAACCATCCTCTTTGAAATTTGGTTAGGGGCACTAGATATTATGACCGTTAACTGTTTTTCTACTGAATGGTGAATATCGTTTGAAGCCACGCCCAGTTTTTATACACAGTATCTTCCGTCTGTGCCCTTCCCGTACACTGTGCCGTTAACATAATAACTTTGAGCAAAGAATCGATACTAACATTCTTTTTTCTAAACTTGTTCCACTGTACTTTGAACGTGAACTCACTTATCTTGGTATAAAAAAAATTGCCGAAATCCGACTAATGATGACCCGCCCAACTATTTCGATATCGAAAATTAACGAAAACATGAAAAAAAATTCCCATAATTCCTATACCAAGATACGAAAAAGAGATTAAACATTGTAAGTGGATTGGTTATATGACGGAAAATATTAACATTTACGAAAAAACTTGTCAAAGGGGTGTGACACCCTACCATATTCAAGTCACATGAAATGAACAAAAGTTTCTGCAGGGCGAAATAACAAAAAACCCAGTGAAAATCTTTGGCCAGGACAATACTTTATTCGTTACGTGGTCATTACTATATCAATCTAAGAATTAGCGCGGGATACCCACAATACAGCGACAGATAAGGACATCTGGGTCACCTGCGTCCCAACTGTATCGGATGGAAAGTTGGTCGCTCTTTTATTACGAAAATAAAAAACAAGCTCTTCCTATTACAACTAAGGGCGCCACTTTTACTATTTAAAACGCCCCTCAGTAATACCTTTAATTTTGAGACCCATATTGTACAAACTAGTCCTTGCTATGATCACCTTTATGCGCGAACAATCTCTAAAACGCCGTACCACCTATAGACTAAGGACCACTCCCTTTTAAAATACTCAATACACCCTTTCATTTGATGACCCTATCATACAAACAACATTCTAGAGCCAACCCCTGAGCCAACTTTAAGGCCATACATACAATAAATGGCGTCCAACAACTATAACCTATGGCCCACTCCCTCATAAAATACTCTAATAATACCTTCCATTATAATACCCAAAGTCATACAAACAAACACATCCAAAGTGACCAATTAACACTACGGTTACATTTCTCCTAAATGGTTATTTTCACTTATTATGTCACCAAAAACTCTCAACTGAGTAATGTAATGTTAACGGTTACACACGAACTTATCCTTCCTTTAATTGTTGTCATCTTATTTTCGGTTGATATAAAATAATAAACGCGAAATTTTCTAGACGCGAATGCAGCTCTTAAACTTATGTTGCTTACAGCTTTGCATGTTTATGATTTCTCATTTACATTGGTGCCGTTTGCATACATGCACCCTCGTGACTGCACGACACGATGTGCGCTCGTCGGACAATAACTAAGAGCTGTGCTATTATATATTCATGTAATTCGGAAAATTTGCCTGAAACACGAAATTTGCCTGCGCGATTATGTAATTTTTTAGATAAAACAAAACTTAAAAACCAATAAAAAATAAATGCTAATAAAACAAAACACTATTCGTTACAAACAAAACTAAGAAACATCATGCTTGGGGCATTCGTATAGTTGGGCCATCTCGTGCACAACTTTCGTCGATGTAATCTCGTTAGGCAGTCATTTTACAATAAATATCGTGTAAAACCGCAACCAATCATTATATAATAACGGTTAAGTCTACTTTGAATAATTATTCCTTTTATCTTAGAGCAAACAGCCGCTACAACTGCCGCCTACTGGGACGATTTTTCTAATTCAAGTCTTAAAATGACACATGTCATACCCCAGGATAGAACATGATAGGAAATGGGATAAGAACCATATGTTATTTAAGAGGCGCGTATACACATATGAAGAGATTTGCTGGGCCCTCTTCCAATTGGCGTCGTGCTCATTTTTCTAAAAATGGGCTAGGAGTGGGCCCCTCCTGCATCTTAATACCCGACGTAAGTTCCGAATGCACAGCATCTGCAGAGACAGAATGACTTTTCACTGCAGAAGCTTTTTCCCATGGCAGAAATCACGCCAGCAGTAGTTTGCCACAGAGAAGTCACTAGCAGATGGGGGGCATGGATGAATAAACTCCCTAATCCTCCTGCGTAAAAACACTAGTTTTCACATTTCTATATGCAGAAAAAGTTTAGTTAACATAAATGTTAAAAATGTTGCTTTGCCACCCGGAGTTGAGCCGAATGATCTTTGCACTGGACACCTACATTAATAAAAAAATATCAAAGAACTAGAAGGTTACTAGCTTTACAGAATAGAGCCCCTTACGAAATAATTTCGATAACCGTCGCTGTGCCATCGGGGCAGCTTGGCGCAGTCCGTACGAAAACCATATAAGGAGTACATAGCGCTCAACTAAACAAATAACCGGACCGAGGGAAAGACATAGAAATACCTATTGTCGTACCTGAACGGATTCGTAAAGGAGAGTACAGCGATAACAAAAAACCCATAGGGGAAGTAGGGATGTGAGTAGTTGGACACGCCAACTAGTGCGACCAAAATGGCAGGTCGAAGTGGAATCACTTTGTACTGCACACAATACAACCCATTCGAAAAATGGGTTCCAAATATAAACATACCGCAAGAAAACCGAACACGTTGAGGACGTACTACCTCCGCGGTAAACTAGTATCTGATCTGAAAAAAGCAGTTGGAAGAACAAGCAGTCAAGATATAAGACACTCATCTCAGCGTAGCACAAACAATCTCAAGGTGTCTTTATGCGTACTCCGATACTGAGCCTTTCCCTATTGCAAGAATCGGGATAAGGATAACGCATAATACTACAATATAGAAGGTGGCCTAATATCGGAGCGGGAATAGAAAAGAAGGATGGAATGAAGCTGCTCCGTAGTACTGCTCCCAAATTCGAAGAATTGGCAGCACGCGAGATGTAAGAGAAGAGACATAAAAGTTGAAAATGTGACTCAATGCGGGCCACATAAAGTGTCGAAGGTTACTAACAATTTTAGGACTAACTTAGGTTTGTCGTTATCATAAGAAGAGAGGACTGTAAGACTCATGGACGGGTACATCCGCTGACTGGATATTTACCTTCTGGCATTACAACATCTTTAATAAGAACTGATATTAGATGGACAAGACAGATTTATTAGTTAGTTTAGGTTATAGAAGAAGACCCGACATATTCAAAATATGCATAAGTTCAGAACAAAATGTAAGATTCAACTGAAAACACAAACTAACATAGACGGGCGGGCGGGATTAGGTTGAGTAAAACGCTCGAGCACACGTTTAGTGCTCGTGCTCTCGCCTTTGCCACCGCTATGACATCCAGCTACTATGAGTGAATATAGCTATCAAAGCAGCCATTCCATATACAGATGAATAGGATAGAAAGAGACACTTCTAGGGATGGAAGGTAGATAAATAAGATCGAGAAGTTTAGGTGCTCGTGACTCCACATATCCGCTTTGCACAGCTATGACTCACAGCTACTAGCATTTATATAGCTGTTCAGTCTTAAAAAAACCGTTTAGACATTTACCAAGTAGGACGGAGTATGTATTTTATACACGTCTCCTGGTTTTCGATAGAAATTTTAGTGTACGTTACACAAACTTCTGGTAAATTATGAAACTCTACCCAAATGTGTAGTTAACCTATAAGCTGTTTAGTAGACCAATGTGTTTGAAAAAAAACCATTTCATAAGAGTAAACGACATGCAGTCAGAACTAATGATACTAAACAACGAACCGAGTGGGACGCGCATCTAACTTTCTACAATAGAAGAAACCAACACGTTTTGTGGCAAAAAGGTCAATTTTGATAGAGAATGACGGATGACCCACAATAACAAGTTTCTCGTCTTAAACAACTTCACAATCCGTTTGCCTTGCGAAGGTTCGACCCTAACTTGGTTCCAGCTTAGTTATTGTAATACACATAATACTCCTTTAATATAATCATTCCTTTTCGTGCTTCTGTAGCAAACATCAGTTGTCTTTCTCGTTACCTAGTATTTCCTTTACGACTAATTACATGTTCATTTTTAATTGAGTTCCTTTAAGAATACTATTTCTAAATTATCCTATGTAATAATATTATGTTTTGTGTCTATACACTAACGCTTCTGCCTACTATTGACACATAAAATACACCCCGATCACAAAGCAAGTAAATTTTAATCTGCTTTGAGTAGCCTCTTAGGTCGAATACAACCAGAGCGGACAAAAAGACGAAGCTAAAATTAGGTATGCACAACCATAAACGCTAACATTTTTAGAGGTCGCTTGTGCATGTGGAGGCTGAGATGGTCGTAGTCTCGTGTCGGGGGGGGGGGGGGAAAATACTGCCAGAATAAATAATAAAATGGCAGAGTAGCTAACGATGACCGGTTGAATGGTTTCATAATCGAATGTTGGATAGTGTTAAGGGAGACTCGCCGACAGTCTCTAAAAAGGGAAGAGTGGCAGAACCAAGAAGTGGAGTTGGTCTAACGAGAACTAATTTATAGAACGAACACCTTGATAGTCGAATTGGATGAAGATCAAAATAATAAAGGATAGGCCAAAATGAACAAAAATTGCAGAAAAAAAGTCCTTATAATTAATAGGGCAATTGACAAGTCAGTAAGACAGACCCCAGAGACAAGGAAAGACGCCAAGAACAAAAAGAGCATCAAGAAACTAATACCAATGGCTCTGAAATGGTGAGTACAATGTGCTGTATAAACTATAACACATCAGAAATACATCTCACGACGAAAAAAGCAAGGTTTTGGTACTGGCGTCACCGTTCTATTTACAATTAACAAAAAAGTAAGCCGCCCTATTTTTGGATGCATAATGTTTGTGGATTGTGTGAATTTGCGCTAAAGAACACGAATAAAAAAAGAACCCCATGAGAGAAAATAACAAGGCCCTTTGAGGGGCAGTCACGATTCCGGGCACTTACCGAACACAGAATTATGCTGGCTTAGCCCTCTACCAAATAGAATTACTAACCACTACAGTGTTAACACAAATGATCAATCAATAAGTGACAAGCATATATCAAGCATATTTGAGTATCCAGAAAAATCCGAAACAATCAGATTAATTTAAAAAGAACCCAAATTCAAAAAATAAAAGAGAAATAAACATAATCACCAAATAAGAACGAAGGAATAAAAAACAGATGTAAAAAAACAAAAAAGATCTAAAAAAAAAATACACAAAGAAAAAACAAAATTCGTAGAAGTGCCTTTAATAAAGAATGCACCGACACTAAACACAAACTAACAAAAAAATATGAACACCCCTAACAAGAAAAACCTCGGACTTACAAATTTCAATAGAAAAATAAAAAAAAAAACAACAAGAAAAAACAAAAAAACAAAAACAACAAAAAAAAACAACAACCCAAAAAAAACAAAAAACAAAAATATAACAACAATCAGAAAAAAAAAAAACAAGACAACAAATACAACAAATATAAAACAAAAACACAAAACCAAAACAAACAGAGCCATCAACACAAACCCAACAACACAAGCAAAAAACACCACCCAAAAACAAAAAAAACAAAACCCCAAACAATAAAAAAAACACAATAAAAAAAACACCGAGAAAAAAAAGACCGCAGAAAAAACCAAAAAAACAGAAAAAAAGACACACATACAGAAAAAAAACAACAAAAAAAACAAAAGCTTCACGCGTGAATAACTCTAAGTTCGGTGAAACCGAACATTACCATACCCAGTTGTACAACTCTGCAAATATGCTAGTTGTTGTGCAAACTAAAAACTTCTTTGTGTACTTACAATAGTAGAAGTTAACAGAAAAACCACGAAATGGCTCGCGTGCAAAATAATCACGCATACAATACCACTTCTTGCGTTCACTATTCTGGAACTACATTTTTTCGCTGTCTCGAGCTATTAAGGGCAACCAACAAGAAACAGTAACAAATAATATTAACAAAAAAAAAAACTATTTTAAAGCAGCATCCTTCAGTTCACAAATACTCTAGTGCGGTGCCTCAACAACAAAAGAACAACGCACAAAATAAATCATTATTATAAAATAGCCCAGGTATACTTCTATAAAATTATGAAAGGTCTTTATAATTCCACAAAAATATTTTCTTTATTTTTCTTTTTTATCCTAAATTTATCTAGACATACGATTATAAAAAAAAAAATAACACATATAGAGTGGAACAATGAAATATAATAATAATAACATACCCACTGTAATCCACTAAAACAAACAACCAACCACCGATTTGATAAACTTAAATAACATATAATATTAAAACTATTAAAAAAAACGTAAAAATGAAAACCAAAAAAGCTCTTATTTACTTCAATCTTTATACTTTTTTATTTTTTTCATTACAATTAATTAGATAACTTAATCTTAATAATTCTGACTCATTATATAATTATTTTTTATATATAAAATAATTTTTCTTATTATTGTATAATAAAAATTCTTATTATTATACTTTCAAAGTACACATCACTAATACGACCTAAAAAAGCTACTAATGGTTAAATAGACTTAGACAGAATCTATTAAATTTACAAAAATTCGTACTTCCCCAAAAGACCGACACGTACTTTAATAACTTTATAATATATTAAATTTATATTTTAATCTTTTAAAACAACACAAAATTATAAAATTTAAAATTCTAACTTATAAGACTTGTTAAATTACATAAAAAATATAAAAACAATACTAAATTTCAAAATAAAATTAAAATTGCAATCAACAATAATTAATAATGACCAGTCAATATAGTAAGTGGAGATTAGATCAAGGGATGATGTGAGTAGCATTAGATAGGGGGGGGAGAGGGGAGGAGTGTGATTGTGGAAAACTGAGTGTAGAAGGCCCACCATGGACGAACAATCTGAGAGAGGAAAGTACGAGAAACAAAGATGGGGTAGTATCTAGGTGGGCAGAGGTCAGAGATGTGAATATGCGAGGCATAAGAGGGCAGCACATAGGAAGAAAGTTGATAAAAAATAGGTGGGCAAACAAGAACACAATGACACAAGTACGCAAATTAAACAGTGACACACGTCATACAAGAAACGAAAGTTAAGGTTCAAGTGGGACCAACTTTTCTTAATATCATCCTTAACAATCACACATACCCTATTTTCACATATCTTACCTCTCGTCTTCTCCCAAACACCTTAAGCAACACCCCATCAACACACCACATGCAACGTTTTATACAAATATATATGATATGATCAAACGTTAATAACAACTCAAAAAGAAAAAATTAATTTTTCTTATTTCACAGACAGAAGATATTATATTATTTTTCCTTCATCCGCTTTTAGTCTAATATCGGCGTCGATCATAAAAAAAGATTATTCGAAGACTTATATTTATAATACAGCTCTAATATTTATTCACGAGTATATCAGAACAAAAATAAAAGTCTTCTTCGCTCATAAAAACAAATATTATTATGATTAAATCAATTTATAATTCATTTACAAGAATTGGTTCTAATGCGTATTATCGTACTTTCCTTTTCCTCTTCATACCAATCTTTCCTTGTCGTAATCTCTCCTTCGAAGTAAACCTAAATTATTATTCAAAAATAATAAAATCAAAATAGACCCTCATTAATCCACAAACCTAATCACAAAAATACCAAAATTACAAAAACCGCCAAAAAAAAGGCCCAAAGCACAAACCAAAACAAACCCCACACAAAAAACAGAAACTCAAAAAAAAGAAACCTCAAGAAAACAAAAAAACAACATAACAATAACACACAACATACAAACACAGCACCCAAAACCCCTAACCAACTATACAGGCCCAATATAATAAAAAAATACGCCAAAAAGACAAAAAAAATACCAAAAGAAAGATAAGAGACTATCTCTCCACCACGATAAAACATCAATAAACACAAATATATAAACTAACACATAATAACTGTCATACAAATAAGCCAAAAAAGCAAACAACTACATAACCTCGGGAAACCAACATCATTGGAAGTAGACCAATTAGGCTCTAGCAAAGACGTAGGTGAAAGAAGACAAGAAAATATATAAAGAAAGAAAACAAAAAACGAAAAACAAAATTCACCCAAAAAAAACCCCCATCACATCATAAAAAAAACCACCTGCACTAACACAACCATCACACCCACCCCAAAATAAAAACAACACCCCTCCCCCCTTCCCTCCACACACCTACACATCCCCCACCACAACCACTTTGTCCCCACCCCCCCTCTCCCCCGCTACACCCATATTCTAGCCACACCAGAAAAAACCACCCAAACCAAACACAAGCTGCAGCCACCTAACTAACATCAAATACACACAACATAAAACAAACCGAAACACTCCGACACAAACAAACGCAAAGCAAAACACAAAACCTCCCCCAATCAACACAAGACACCACCTCTGTTCCATTTCCATCTCCTTGCCTTCCAAATCCTTGAGGCCTCTCCCACCCTCCCCCTGTCCTCCTTCTTTCCCCAGCCTCTTTTTGTTTCGGCCTCGCGCCGCGGACGGTCCCGATCTTAACGCGAATATTACCCCAAGGCGCTTGTTTTTATGACATACTATTGTCGTTAAAGCGTTAAGCTTGAGGTCAGCTAATATCCCTAGAAACACCATACTCTCACTCTACAAGTTTTTTTACCTATGTCTAACCCTATTCAACACGTAAACTTTAGTGTACATCCCCCTTCAAACATTAATTCCCCTCACTATTACTATTACACATCTAATTTTCATTTATAAAATATTATAAAAAACCTCTTATAATTCACCTATCTCCTAATTTAATACCCATAATACAATAATAACCACTCGAACTTTCATCAAACTCCAAGATTTTTTTTTACACATTTCACCCAAAACATACAATAAACTTTACAAATTGAATTCTTACAAATTATTACAGAATTTTTAATATTGTCATTTATTACATTTTAACATATATAAACATCAAATTGGTATTAAACAACGTATTTTAATTTATATATTTAACCTATCACATCTTTACCGTTCCAATTTGTTAATTCAGTTTGCTAGACTACATTTATGATGTACAAGACCACTCTTAACCTACAATAAAAAAAAAGCAAAAAACATCAAAGTCTACGACCCTGTAAAAATGCTGGACAAAACAAAAACCAGAAACAAACACAGTGAATGAGAGAAGTGACCATTAGTATTAAGGAGAAAGTAATAGGAAATAAATATTAATTTATAAAGAGAGAATCTTGATGTGGTGAGCTACCATAGGAAGTAAAAGAACCCAACACTGTAAACAACGAAAATCAAAAAAAACACCCCCTCTCCAACCCCCTGCGCCACCCTCCCTCACATCGGATCCCTACAATACCCCCACTCAACTCTCCCCTGTCCCCTCATTCTTCACTTAAATTAATTGTTACTTCCCACCCTCCCCTCTCCCCGCCCACCATCCCCGCACACCCCCCCTCTTCGTTACTTTATGCACCACCCTCTTCTTCCCCCACCCGACCACACCCCTATTCCCTATGCTACAAACTCACAAGCCATACACGCCTCCGTAGGGCATGGGACTGCCCATTTATAAAAAAAAACAATTTTTCGCGCGAATTTTTTTTTTTATTTAATCAAGATCAATCGAGTAATCAGTCCACAACGTAAAATTGTTCTCAACACAATCCAACCATACGATAGAGTGTATTAAACTATACTAGACACCACCAATCGGGTTTTAATTTTTTAACTATTGGTGTTTTTCCAAAATGGTCTATATAATAAAAGTGGGTAGTGGGTTTCATAATTCCGACGAAACTTCGTGCTCCTTTTCCTTTCAATACACGATTCTTAATCTCCTGGAGCGATCCAGGCAGAAAGAGGGAACATCCGAAGGCACGAGAGTAAAAAGAACAAACTCGTGTACAAGACCAAATTGGGTGCAATATCATCTCAATATTTACATCCCATTTATCTATTTAAAACGGGGCAGACGGCGTGTATCTAAACCGGACGGTTGACAAGCGGATGAGGTGCAAAGGACATGGGCTCACTAAAATTTTTCTTTCGATACTGATGAATTTTAGATATATGGAAGTCTATATATCTTCATCGATTTCCTTTATTAACTGTACAACTAACGGTTTCCAATCAAAATAATAATACCCTCTGTCCAAGCTGGGTGTAAAAAGTCTGAAAACAGACGCAAATTTTGTCACCCCGTCGCACGCATCTTAAAAAATTCTATGAACATGCAGTAGTTTTTAACCTATAAACGAACAGCCAGTTTAACTTTTGCGTTCTATTTTTCCCTATTTTGGGACGAGCTCTTTGGCTATTTATGACAACCAAAACATACATTTACGAAATATTACCGTCGAGCTATCGGTTTATTATCGGCTCCTTATAGGTTTCTTATCGGCAATTGGTTTCTTTTCGGCTGTTATCGACGGGCTACAGAGGTTGCATTGATTTTATATATTGAAGCGTTATTGGTTTCTATACGAACCGATGAGTCGTCCACATCATCGAGAAGGAATCGATAACTTTCCGATATTAAATAGAAAACTTTTTAATTACATATCGATAACTTTTAGATAACAAATCGATAATGCACCGATGACAAATTGGTAACTTTCTGATAACAAATTCATAGATTTTCAATAAAAATCAACAATTCAGATAATTATCTATAGCTTTTCGAATAATAATCTATCACAATAACATGTCGATTGGTATTTGATAAAAAATCGATACCTTTTCCCTAAAAATACGATACACCAAATTAGTAAAACTCTGACAGCCAATAGAATCGCTTTCGATAAACATATCAATAAACTTTTAGTTACATACCGATAACTCTTAGATTATATTCAATTACTTTTTTGTAATAAATCTTTAATTTTTCTATAGCAAGTCGCCAACTCATCGATAAAGAGTCGAAAACTCGATAGCCTGCTTTGTCGTTAGCAAATTTACACCCCTTCGATAACAAATCGGTACCCATGTGCATCTCGTTGATAAAACACCTTCAACACACCGATAACTTGTCGATAAGAAATGGACGTCACTCTCATAACTTTTCGATAACATAGCAGCTAACTTGTCGTTAAAAATCGATAACATTATCATAAAAAAATCGATAACCAAATTAGTAAAACTCGATGGCTTTCGATAAAAACTCAATAACCTTTTGGGCACGTACCGATAACTTTTAGATAACCTTTCTATAATAAATCTTTAATTTTTCTATAACAAGCCGCTAACTCAGCGATAAAGAGTTGAAAGCTCATCAATAGCATTTTTTGTCGTTTGCACCACTTCGATAACAAATCGATAACCCATGTGTATCTCGTCGATAAAACACCTTCAACAAACCGATAAGTCATCGATAAGAAATAGACACCACTCACCTAACTTTTAGATAACATAGCCGCTAACTTGTCGACAAAAAATCGATAATGCATCGATAGCAAACCCTTTCTCGAATATCATTCGATGCGACCAAAGATAGAGTCCCAATTTTTCGCTTACATTCTGTATTGCCACATATATGTAGCAAGTCGCTTCAAAAGACAGCGTAGTCTTTACATTTACACTTTTATCTTACTCTTACATTGTGGGTGTCCTTATAGCATGAGCAAATATGTTTACATATTAAACTAACTAACCTCCCTTCAACTTGGCTTTCCTTTCTTTTCTCACTCTCTGAGTTCGTCACTGTGTATATGACCTGAGAGATGTATTTGTTTAGCTAACGACAGAACAGTTAATTTCTTGCAGGGATATGCAGCATGTGCTGGTGATTCCCAGGCACTTTACCACTTAACGTAATTACCCAAAAAGTACGAATTTTCGGCTGATAGCCTACATATATTTATGGCTTATAAATGCGACTTTTGTGTGTGAACGAATGACAGACAGACAGCTTGTATAGCCAAGGGCCTATAGACGTAATACACGTACATTTAAAGTGAAAAATTGCAAAGATGAAGGCTAAAGTTGGGTTTAGCAGTACAAGTAGCTAATAAAATTCAATTCTAACAAGTTCATGTAATTTTCATAGCCTACACATAGCCACTACCCGTACACAATGCAGACATAACATAAGTCTTTACATACATACATAAATGTGTACATAGTTATCAATGAACATTCATAAAGATGAGAATGTTTAACAAAAGCTCAAAAGATGTCTGCATACTTAAATGGCTAAGAAATAGCGAATGTATGAAAATTTACACAAAAAAATGAGATTAAAATAAACGAAATAAAATGAACTCAGAAATAAAATAAAATGAAATAATAAAAATATCTTTCATACGATGCTCAAGTTTGTATGTAAAATAGGCAGACTTTTGGAGTCGGCGCTCAATGTGGCGTCTGTGAATCATTATTATTATTATTGTAAATGCGGAACTCATGTCCAAATTAAATGGCCAAATGAATGAATGAAACTGAAAGACGTCTTTTGGAAAACTCCATTGTGCGCACAACCTATAAACTTGTTACGAGCTAATGCGCTATTAGGCTGCAGGAAATAGACAGTGTAGCAATTACAAGTTCTTTTAAAAGTTTTGGGGCTATGTAGCGATGTGTGAAATAACATTCAAATAGAGCAAGGTGGAGAGTGTGACTAAGATTCTTGTGGCACAACCTCCTTGCTAATATTTGATTTAGCGAAAATTGGCTAAGAAACGTTAAGGTTCAAAATCTGTCGTTGAAGGCATACCCGAGACCACCAATTTTTGTGTGCTTCCTATTGGGTTCTCCTATATATTTAGCTGTAAATGTGTCGTTGACTTGATGCTGATGTTATACCGGTATCTGTTTCATAACAAATCGATGTCGTCATTGGTTTATGTAGGTTAGATTAAGTTCAAGTGGCTGCCAGTTGGCACTCATAGGCCACTGAAATTAGGCACGTTTTGATACCACGTAAAAACACCACTAACTGTGCTCTACGAAAAATTTTGAACAAAGACCTCATGAAGGTTAGGAATCTTTCAGGATCCCATTTGGCCAGGTTTCTTAAGACATCTGACACCCCGGTGTTAGCAGCCATCTTTTGTTGGATTGACGGTGGATGTGCTCTTTAAGCGTTAGCTTGCTTGTAGCAAGGGGCATACCCTATCCTAACTGTAGCTTCCGTGATGATTGATGCTTATGCCTAGATGACATTACATTGATCGGATTCTCTGAAGGAGACTTGGAGGTGGAGTCTAATCAAGAGACCTAGACCTCCAACTCTGCCGTTAACAACTCAATAAATCTTCAATAACTTTTTGATAAATTTACGACAACAGTAACAAATTGAAACACGCCGATTTAAAATAGATAGCCTTTTGATAAATAATCGATAAATTTTCGATAGTAAAGAGATAACGTATCTGTTAAATTTCGATAACAAATTGATATCGAGCCGATAAGAAATTGGAAATATACTTATAACAAACTGGTAACTTTTCAATACCAAATTGATAAAGTTTGGGTAACATGTCGATGACTTTACGAAAAATAACCGATAATTTTTCGTTAATATATTGATATTTTTTAATAAAAAACCGATAACTCATCGATAAAAATCTCGTTCGGTAACCCTCGTTATTTTTGGCGAATTTGTAAAATTTGATAAAAAATCGATAACTCGTATATATCTCATCGCCAACTTTAGGTAGGTTAGGCAAGCACACTGCTTCTACAGAGCTGGCGCACAAAAACTAAAATTATGTTTTTAGCAGCCCTACTTTAGGGCATCTACCGTTAAAAACAACAAAAACAACCACTTGAAGGTTGGGGACGTGCTAATGCTAGTGTAACTAAAAACCCTCCTCTCAGTGATAGAAAAACAGCTCATAAATGCAAAAGCGCATTAAGACTGGAGGTAAGGTAGTTTTGTCGAGTTTCTGACTTCGTAATCTTCCAAAAAAAGGCATACGCAAAGGTGCGCTGAAGAGGGTGGGATGACTTCAGCAGACAACGTAAATGGGGTTACGCTGAAATGACAGCTTTTGGTCGGGAAAACAACAACAACAACTCCAGCTGAAATGACTGGTTTCATCTTTCTTCTCCCCATCTTTACTTTTCGCCTTTATCTTGCTCCTCACGCATATTTCCTTCGGAGGTTAAGAGCAACATGCTTTGGCGATTTCCTCAGCCATTCTCTTATTTCCTTTCGTCCTTCTTATTTCTCTTTTCTTACATAACTCCTACCTATGCATGGTGGCATAGGCATTAGGGTGGGTCGATTTGTATGGACGAAAGTTAACCGATATCGCGCCATCGATTTTTCGTTAAAATTTCGATATATTCGAGCCTGCGAAATTTAATTTTTTTTTACTTTTTTCAACTTTGATTTATAAGGTTTTTTTCATGACCTACTAAAAAAATGTTCATATGTATACCCTGTCCGACCCACAAATGTCCGCTAAAAAAGTTGGCGATAACAGCTTAAAAAAATAAATAAAATAAAATAAAAAAATTAAAAAAAAATTAAAATTTAGCGCACATTTTTGGGTCGGACAGGGTATATATGAAAATTTTACAATCAAATGAAATTTTTTTTTACGTGTAGTGGAACTTTTTTCCTGAGCCCAAACCCTATCTAAAAATCGATGGCGCGATATCGGTTAATAAATCGACCCAGTCTAATAGGCATGATTTCTAATATTTTTATTTAAGGGTACGGTGGGAGAGGAAACTCCTCCCCTTTCCCCTCCCAACCGACGAACTAGTGTAGGTTAACAAGTATGCCTACTTAACGCTGCTCCTCGCTACCGTAGTCAGTATAGTAACATAGGGCACGAACCCTTCACTCTTACACTCTTACCAATAAAATTCAATCAAATTCCGATTTCATTGTTACCAAAAGTTCAATGTCCTTCCTACGAAACTTTATCCTTACACCCAGCTTAAGTGGATAAGCAAATCATTCGCCTATTAAGAAATTAATAAATAATCACATAAATATGCGCTACAATAACAATCTAAGTACACCAACGATAAACTACGACAAATTATCGCATTTCAACGCAATAAAAATCCTTTCATATCCTTGCTGGCGTTCAATGCTTGCCTACCTCCTGCCTGCTATGAGAACGTACAATAAATTTCCGTATGTCATAGGATCATGTAATTGCCATCGCTTTTTGTAATGACATTAAAAATTATGAAAAGTGTCGTTTAACCCAGATTCGGAGAATTTTATAGAAATTTCCATGCAACAATGAATGTTTGTTCAAAAGCTTTTCCGGCACAGTAGGTTAGCGAGGAGCCAACGTACGTACAGTGACGCTTTGTGGCAAACAAACAACAGCGTGAGCATAAATTAAGGATAACAACTGAACGATGAAAATAACAGCAATAGCAGTGGCAAGGAGAAATAACAACAATACTATATATACACACAACACAGCTAAAACGCCCATTCACACAGAAGCAGTTCTCGCCTACGTATAACCGACCGTTGGTCACCTTGCCACAAATAGTTCGCCGACTAGCTTGTGTTTACAGCATGATGTCCGGCGTTACGTTGGTAACTTTGCGCGTCCGCGGCGACACAACGACCACAATCAACACTAATTTAGCGGAAGTAAGGCGCGAAATTGTTGTTTTAGTTTTTCTGTTTTACTTACTTATTTCATTTCCCATTTCCCGCTATAGTTAGTTTAATGTCTGTAGTCAAGTTGGCTTACAACACTGGTCGTCTGTGAGCTCACTTGCCGTTTTTCGCATGCACGATAATAATCATATCAGCTATTCTGACCACGGTTAGTCACGTCCAACTGAGAGAAAAGTGAAAAATTCTGTGGAAACAATGTTTTCGTTTTTTTTTGGGATTTCCCTTTTTATATATACTTTTCCGTTTTTTCTGTGCGACTGCTATTTGCATTAACGTGCTTTAAATAAAACCCAAGGATCTTCTCTTACCACAACGTGAAGAATTTTCTCTTTTCAATTATTCTATTTTTGTATATGTTTGTTGTTGTTTGACATTTTCTTACAATTTCCATTCCATTCATTTGGAAATTGTACGAGTATAATTTTTTTTTACAAATTACCACTGAATGAAAAGTACGCCCATTGGGTGGAGCATTGGTAACTTCAGTTGAGTTCGAATGTTGAGCACTATGCTATGTAAGCGAACGGCGCCATGAATGTGTTTGTTGCTTAACTTGCCACAGTTGTGGAAGCGGAT
The DNA here is from genome assembly GCA_029619165.1 of Eurosta solidaginis. Lineage (NCBI taxonomy): Eukaryota > Metazoa > Arthropoda > Insecta > Diptera > Tephritidae > Eurosta > Eurosta solidaginis. The sequence goes on from JARSSU010034189.1 coordinate 16,208, forward strand.
ATGTTACAATTAAGCTAACTCTGGTAGTTGACTTAAAAACTAGTTCTTCGCCTGGTCTTGAACTATTTTCTGGACTTCAAAAGTTTCCTCTGAGAAAAATTTTACAAAGCTCTGGAGCCGATATTTGTTTAGAGCAGGGTCCGCGTAGAGACAATCCCTTTCAATTTTCGGAGTGCCATGGTTTAGAGCTAATTGAAGGCTGTGTTTAGCTAGCACCCCGAAATGCGATATTTTTTTAATAAAAACTGCGTGGTTCGTTTACCAAAGGTCAGCTTACTTTAGCTCATCTTCTGTTTTCTTTAGCCCACCCTTGAAAAAAAGTTATAGTAAACAATTTTAAAAACCCCAAAATAAAAAAAAAGTACAAAATGATTGTTTTTCTTTTTTTGAGTGTGGTGCGTTTTTCCAAGATTACCACAGGATAGCCCTCCCATTTTTGTGGTCGCCGGTCCTTAAAACAAAAATTATTTAAAAAATATTTCGAGCTTAAATAATCGTTTTCTCACTGTAGTGCGTTTGCACAAGATTAGCCCAGGATAGCCCAGCCATTTTTTTGCTAGCCCAATTTCGTAAGAAAAAAATGTTTAAGATTTGTGAAAGTCGCATCCAGAAGAGCGAATTTTTATATGTTTCCTTTTTCCAAGGTTAGCCTAGGATTGCCCAACTTCTTTTTCGTTAGGCCAAACTTGAAAAAATTATATCTAAAAAAACTCGAGTTAAAAACCCTTTAAAATCAGAAAAATGCAAAATTATGGTTTTAACACAGTGGACCTTTGTCACAGGTTAGCCCAGAAGAGTCCACTCTTTTTTTCGTTGAAATTATCGGACTAAAATGTTCAAGCTGTGTGAAGCTGACACAACCGAAATGCAATTTTTTTTAATAAAAACTATTTTATTCCTTTGCCAGGGCTAGTCTAGGATAGCCCCAACCTCATCTTTCGTTAGGCCACCTTTAGGAAAAAAATTTTCAAGTTGAAATACCCCTAAGAGACCCCTGGAGGGAATCGGGACAGGGAGAAGCATACATCTATATTGGGTCCCAGGGCATATGGGAATAGATGGGAATGAAAAAGCGAAGAACTAGCTAAAAAGGGCGCATCCCTTGAATCTTGCTCCGTAGATGTCCCAATTAGATTGGGCGAGATTAAGCGAAGTCGAGAGGTGCACATGATCGACCAAGCGGGAAAGGCGTGGGTTCAAGCGCGGGGCTGTAAAGTGTGAAGATTATGTGTAGGTCTTACAACCTTAGACAACACAGTTGCTCCCATCATTAAAAAGAGAGGACTGTAGACTCATGACGGGTATTCTGACTGGACACTGCCTTCTGGGGTCACATACCTTTAAACTAGGCTTGGTCAGTGATAGCAGATGTAGCAAGTGCGGGTTGGAGGAGGAAACGATCGAGCACGTTCTGTGCTCGTGCCCTGCACTTGCCAGCCTAAGACTCCAGCTATTAGGAGTGATACAGCTGTCAGATCTAGAAGCAGCAAGTGGCTTAAGTCCTAGGAAGCTTCTAGTATTTGCCAAGAGGACGGAGTTATTTTATAACATAGGTCCTGGTTTTTGATAGGGTTTTTCAGTTTGGTCGTTAGAACAAACTTCTGGTAACACTACGGACTCAATCAGTCTATGTGAGGTCCTCATGACCGGCCAGTTCAACCTACCTACCTACCCCTAAAACAAAACAAAAATACAAAATGATTGTTTTCTCACTGCACTTCGTTTGCACGAGGTTAGCCCAGATATCCCACCCTTTTTTCGCTAGCCCGCCATCGGAAAAAAGTTTAAGCTGTGTGAAGCTGGCATCACGAAATGCGAATAATTTATTAAAAGCTATAGTTCGCTTGCCCAAGGAAAGTCCAGTCCAGTCTCTATTTTGATAGCCCAATCTTAAAAAAAAGGTCCTAAAAAATTTCAAGCGGTTGGTTTGAGAAGCTCGTGAAAAGGAGAAAAAGATCTACGAAATTACGCAAAAATATTTAAAGAATAACACTTTTTTTACCTTTTTTAATATTTTGCGTTATTTTGCAGATTTTTCAGGGTCTCTAGAGTTATTGAAAAGCATCCAGAAAGTTAATTTACTTACTTTTTAAATTTACTGTACTGTACCGAGCAGTATATTAAATGCAAATAACGTACCTATCGTAGAGTACATCACTTTTACAGTTTAATGAATTTTTCGCACTGTACTATATTGCACAATACACACATCTTGTACTGTACTTTATCGCACATAATGAACTGCACTGTACTCTCTTAACCTGCACATACTTGAAGGACTTAGCTGTAACTAGAGCTATGCTATTTACCATTATTGCGTTGTTTTCGCTTTATGCTTCGTTCATGTTTTTTTAGTTGGTTTACTCATTTCTTTTTGTTGTCAAAGCAAATCGTTCACAGTTTGCTAATTTTATCGAGCTGCTCAGAAAAACGGAAATGTTAGCATCAAGCTTGAAAAGAAAAAATGTACAGTAAGCAAATTTTTAATTATGCAAGTTTATGTGCATTTTAGTACTTCCCGTACAGCTTCATTATTGTCCTAACCTAAGCCAATTGGTTAGTGTTGGCATGGAAAGACTTTATACGTTTTGTTGGTTGTTTGAGTCCCAATGCTCTTGTCAATGAGGCATAGAAATTTCAACTGTTTTTGAAACAATATCGAAAACGTAATGAGGCGAATTAGTGTTTTAAGTGAAAAATTTACATTGAGTTTTTGCATGTAACACACACATACATAAACAAATTTCTTCACAACCTTGTTCTTGGTTCAAGAGCCTTGAACCATCTAAAAAACTATAGAAACAAAAATATGCTGAAAATAGTCACAACTTCCTATAAGAGACGTACCAACGGTTAGTGAAAAAACATATATAAAGCACTCCTGCGTGAAAGAGCGTTGCAAAATCAGATATCCGTCAAGCAGAAAATCCTCAAAAAAGGTATAAATGGTTTTTAGTTAAAGTCTACATTAATAGTTCTATAAATTTGGTGTTGAATTTAGTGATGTCAATTCATTAGCCACAAGACAATGTAAGATGATTCGCAAAAGTAATTTTTGATAGCATGTTTTACCTATTAAATAAATACTAACGAATTTAGATTTTAAAAATGTGTAGCGTTTGGCATTTGAACTATTGATTTTGAATGATGTTTTTGTAAATTTTTCTTATATATTCGAGATTTGAAGCCTGTTAGACGGGTGCACCTCATCCCGACAAAATATTTCAGAAATTCCGACTAGACACAATCCATACATAACAAAATTCCGGCATAACGAAATACCGACAAGAAAGTACCCCCGATTAGGCACAATCCCGACAACTCCAATACATACAAGCCAGACCAATTTAAACTTTGGATCGCGTAGCTGGTGTTGAGTCGGTTAAGATTTGTTTTGATGTCTAAAATAATAGGAGAATGCCGAATATAAATATTATTTATGGTATCATATGTGATATCTCAATTTACATGTTATCCGGATTTTTTTCGGAATTTGGTCTTTGCGTTATCAAGAATGGTTGGGATTTGGTCCTACCGTGATTATGACTTAGTCGTCACGGAACTGTGTATTTCGAGATTTTGTGTTTCGGGATGTTTTAAGTTGGAACTATGCTAAACACTCGTTTTTTAAGAACGAAAAAACTTCACTTCATGCAAAATCTCACCGATGTCTAACTTGGATTCTGGAGCGTACAGCATCAAGTCAAACTTGCTACATGGCCGTCCAGAGAATGTTCAATGCACCGATGAATACATCACCCGGAAAAACGGTCATAAATCTTTGATGGTAGGTCTGCAGCTACAGCAAACCTATTCTCGATCTAAGTGAGTTTTTCGATCGCCGGCATCAAGACCAGCGGACAAGGCTAAGTAAAACGTATTTATGCTTTGGAGAGCATATACGACGTCGCCAAAATTAGAAATGCAGATTATTAAAAAAAAATCCAAATTTTAAAAATTTGCATTATTCGATTTTCCGCACAGGTAAAAAAAAGTTTCATTATATCGGACTTGCCGAAAATTAGTGCGCAGAGCTGGGTATTAATATAAAAACTAGAAAAGTCTACAATTGCAGTTATAAAAAGAAAAGTCTAGTGGACGATGGTTTGGTTTCGATTCAACGCACTTTTTTCCACTACTACTTTGCAAGACGTAGTTTTGAAACGATTTAGAAAATTTTGGTTTTATAAAAAGATTTTGAGATTTAGAAAAGAATGCCGAGCCCGATTCTTAATTTTTGTCCAAAATAACAAAAATATTCGATCACTTGAGTTTTTAAAGTGACTGTCGTGTTCTCATCTTGCGTCTCTTTCTTTCATCCGCTGATTATAGCTCTTATGTGCAGTACCGATATGAAATTGATTACATATATAGAAGAATAACGAAATTATTGACATATTCATTATTTAAAAGAGCATTTATCTATTCTCTTTTCCCATAAGTATATCCGCTGCGAACAAAAGGTACATTAATTTCATAAGTTTATGAAAATTTAATATGCCTTTAAAATATTTTTTAAGTATAGTAACATTAATTTAGTGATAGCTTCAAGGACATTGGAAAATTTGTTACATTTGTAGATATTGTTTCTAATTTCTGATAAATTTAAGAATAGATATGCATTTTTTTCCTGACTTAATTAATGTTCATACCGAAAAGAATTCCATATTGATCAGCTCATAATCTCGAAATGATCGCAATTATCTTGAAATTGTTCTGAATCGATGTAGGAAACAACCCGGAATGATGACAAGAACAATCCCGAAATTATTTTGAATTTATACGCAAAAAGTTCCGCAAACATCCACAAACAATCCCGAAATAGTTCCGCATCGATCCCGAAATGGTCACAAAAGAGTGCCGAATACGTTACAACTGCTCTAAATAAAACTCTTGAATATATGTATGTATTTGCCACTTCCTTATATCACTTGCAAGTGAAGCTGCATTTTTTTGCAAGTTTTGCTCGTTTCCGTTTCTTTAAAGAGTACATATGTACATATGTATGTACATTTATGACTTCGCGGCGGCATAACTTGTGACTTGACTTCGTCGCGAACTACTACAATTTTAATGTGAATTTTAAATAGAGCCGAAGGCGCCATTACTATTTCGTGCCACCGAGTCTTACTTATCAAATGCGTGCAAAACTAAACCTGTTGCTATTAAAACGGTTTTCCAAATATGCAGATATATTAAACATATACCCATTACATAAAAACTTGATTACTAAACTAAATTTAAACATTTTCTTTTAACTTTGTAATGATTCCGTACAAATGTGAGAGTCCCAAATATTTTGCACATAGCAACAGTTAACACGCAGATGGCTTCTTTATATTCTATGTACATATGTATGTACCTATCTACTTTGAAGATTTACGAATAACTTACTTACTTTTTCATATTTTACTAGTTCATATGCCAAACTTTCACTCATATTAATCACTTTTTGCTTTTGTAATAACACATTTTAATAAAACACAACATACAATTTCTATAAAAAACGAACTAACTAAACCGCCCACTCAAATAAACTTTGCACTTCGTTAAACCACTTCCCGAATCGAACTGTTTTCCGTTCTATACAAGTGTTCTGTTCCGGTCATGGCGGAACCATACAAGGTGGCAGCAGAGTGACATACCTACAAACATATATAAAACTTCCATGTACTTTGTTTTTGTAAATCGATGGACTAATGTCCAAATCGTACTGCGCCGGAAGTGATGTTTCATTTCATATTAAAAAAGTACAAATCAGCTCTCACCGTGCTGCCACCTTGTACAGTTCCGCCATGGTTCCGGTAAAGTGCTACCTCTATGCCTCTATTAATGGAAACTAAATGCTAATTACGACATCTATTGGCGAGCGTTACTCTTGCAGTAAATATCTTGCTATTAGATCGTAATCCATATTGATAATAGCTGTGATCCAATGAACACTGATCCAGAACCTGATAAAAATTTAACATGCAAATACAACAACAAGGTTGTGAACCTGCAGCCGGATTCTGACCGTCGCTAAAGCTACATTTTAATCGTCTAAAAACGCTTAATGCAATTCGCCTAAACTCTCAATTTTATTTTTGGCACATTTGATCGATTAACGAATGAATGAGCAAATGAATTGGATAAAGTAATCAGCTGTGTTTGGCATAACATTTTGCTCAAATTGCGATTCTGCAGCACTTGTCGTTGCTTAAAATCCCCCACTTGAATAAATGTCTTAAAATATTGAAATAAAGTTGTTGGTAATATAATGAATTGAAGAAAAATATTCGAAATTTATAAGGCGTTTATTGTAAAAAACAAAATTTTTCAATTAAAAGACTCTTAGGAATAATGTAGAAATTAATAAAATCTTATTTATAGATCAATTTCTTTGAAACTGTCTACAAAGATACTGCTATGGCTACGTTAAAATTTGGGAAACTTTTCTTTCTTTCTTTCTTCGGTCGACCCATTCTTAAAAATCTGATTTATGATGCGATTTATTTGAGAAATTTGGTAAAGAGTTACCTCCTTACTTAGGCTTTCTGAAAAGTCGACCACTAGCGTGTTTCACTAACATTTGCCGATTTTTGAAATTTTTGTTGTAGCCAATTCTTGGTAGCATTCTTGATGGGTGATTCACTAACTTGGTTTTAACAATGGTTGGTAAGTATTTATTCAATTCGAGTAAAAGTGGTATCTATTGTAGTAAAAAGTTTAAATTTACAAAAAGGTCATAGATGAATTGAAAGAAAACAAAGTAATCATATGCTCGGGCCACAAATTTTGTGCAGGATTTAGCAAAGTTAAGTATTTTTGATATTATCTGTGTTGCGTGAACATTACTACGACAGCTTAACTGCATCACCACTATTAATTGCCAACAGTCAAAATCGACAACGAGTTTTGAGGTTGACAAAAGTTAGTGAACAGCAGAGTTATTAAAATTATTGTTAAGCTTCGTACGAAATACGTCTTTTTATACCTTTCCTGATATTTTTGAATCTTTTCTAACTACCGGATTTTAATAGATAATAATATTCTAGTTTTTTCCGTTAAAATTTATATGAAAAATATATAGAATTTGTGGCATGGTTTAAAAAACGAATAATACTAGTTATTAGTTTGAAGTTTTAAAATAAAATTTTATGGGCGACTCGTGAAAAAAAGTTTGTTAATAATTAGTACCATATTAAGTATGTGTATACATGAGCTGAGTGTTGCCTACTCTTATAGAACTTTTCCAGATCGTTTCACTGAGAGATTTAATCATGATCCATGGGCTGAATTTACTAACATTAAGTTTTAAAGTGTACACTGGATATTGTGTAAACTTTAAAATTCTGATTCTGCCAAAGCTAAACTGTGAACAAGAAGACTAACTAATAAAAACTTCGTGAGTTTTTTGACAGCCAATGTACACTATTGTGACATGCAAAACTCACACGCACTGTTGCAGAATGACTTTTTTTTGTTTTCACGGCGCTTGTAGAAATATTTTCTCACTGACATGACATTTTACATTCTTCGCTCATTCAGCAAAACAGTGTGCAGAACCGCATGAAAATGTAAAGTATAAATTTTGCGTGCAAATTAATTTTCAATCAATGCATATTTTAAGTTCTTCACAGTTAGAGAATTCCCCTTCAGAGCTGTAGCGCGATACAAACTTTTGCCATTTCTCAGATCCCGATTTTTATCGTAGTCCATTGTTGGTTGCATTGTCGATTGGGTTTACTTAATTTAAAAAAAAAGTGGTGCCTCTGGTAATAAAATTTCCAAATATACTAAAAGGTCACAGAGGAATTAAAAAGAAATAACTAATAGTTTGTTCGCGCCACAATCTTTGTGCAAAGTTAAGTATTTTTAATATTAATTAATATTAATTGAACATTTACTGCCCTTTTTATTTTTATTTTTTTCAAAATGACGTCCGTCTGCAAGGCTGCAGATAAGGTCTACCACTCTTGCATTATTTGCAATTATGTTACGCGAAAAAATGTACGCCACAAACACAAATCCCATTTTCTAAAAAAACATCACAAATAAAAATTCAAAACAATAGTAATTTGGGGTTTTAAGAAAGGGAATACATTTTAACAACTTACTCGACAGCATAACCACATCAACAAAGACCGCGATAAGTTGCCAATAATTAAAATCGACAACGATAACAGCTGTGTTTATTTTGTCGTCGTTTGTGTGACGGCCGCCGTGGTGTAATGGAAGCGTGCTCCGCTTACCACGCCGAAGATCTTGGGTTCACTCCCCGGGCAAAGCAATATCAAAATTTTAGAAACAAGTTTTGCCAATTGAAAGTTTCTCTAGCGGGGTCGCCCCACGGTAGTGATTTGGCAGGCACTCAAAGTGTATTCCTGATATGAAAAACTTCTTATTGAAAACTCATCTGCCTTACAGATGCCGTTCGGAGTCGGCATAAAACATGTACATGGGACCTATGTAAATTTGAAGGAAAAATTAAACGGAGCACGACGAAATTGAAATCTCTTCGGAAGTTATCGCGCCTTATATTTATTTATTTTTTTGAGTTTTGGAATTGATCCCTAAAATTATTGTTAAGCTAACTCACTGTTATCGAATATTGTTAAAAAAAGTTAGTACATAGCTGCATTGTTAAAATTATTGTTGAGCTAATTTGCCACTGTCAAATATTATAAAAGAAGTTAATCAATCGGGCTACTGAATGGTGTTTGATAGTATCAATAAATGAGCGCCTTCAGCAAACATAACTATTGATCAAACGTTAAGTATAACTTTTGAATGCGCCGTTGAGTATTGTTGATCTATTCAACCATTGGAATTTTATGGCAAAATAATGAGCAGACATTTTTTTCGCTGCGTCCGCTCAACTTGCTTATTTGGCTTTTTAAGTGTTGTTTATAAATACAATGTTTCTTCTTATTATTATAGTGAAGTGTGAAAAAATATTTAAGAAGTCCTTTTCCTTAAAATTTAACGATTATTATGTCGTTTGGCAGTCGGCTTAACTCGTCATTCATAGCAATAAATTTTATCACTCAACTGACGGAAGGAAACATGTTTGTAACGTTTCAACAAAAATTCTGTTCGCTGAAAGCGCCCAATGTCTTCTTTTGTATTTATTTTGGCTGCACTTTACCGGTTCAGAACACCGCGCTATGGAACGGAAAACGGTTCGAATTGCGCGAACTGATTTGCCGAAGTGAAAAGTTTAGTTGATGTGCGCGGTCTAATTAGTTGTGTTTAAATAGAAATTTTTATTTATGTTATGTTTTAATAAAATGTGTTACTACGAAAGCAAAAAGTGATTATTAAGTGTGAAAGTTTGGCATATGAAATAGTGAAATATAAAGAAGTAAATAAGGTATCTATTCGTATATTCTCAAAGTAGTTATCAAACCTACTACATACATACATCGAATATAACAAAACCATCACAGTTAAGTTTAGCTATGTACGTGCAAAATATTAAGGAGAGCCTTGCAGTTGTACAGAAATATTCACCAAATTAAAATGATTTAATATAAGTAAGTAATCGAATTTGTATATATACATAAATACATATATGTTTAATATACATGCATATTTAGAAAACTTATTTAATAACGCCGGGTTTTTTTGGTTTTAAAAAGTAAAATTTACATGTATTTGTGTACTCGTTGGAAGAGAGTGCTAACGGTAGCACCATGGCGGAACTATGCAAGGTGGCAGCACGGGACACCTAATTTGTACTTTTTTTATTTGATTTGATACATCAACTTCCGGCGCAGTACGATTTTGACATTAGTCCATGAATTTACAAAAACAAAGTACATGGAACTTTTATTTATGTTTGTAGGTATGTCATCATACTGCTACCTTGTATGGTTCCGCCATGCGGTAGCACCAAATGTAATTTCGTCTTCGGCTTCAGTAGTCGGTAAAAATTATTATAAGAAAGCAATGCTCTTAATCCGCGCATTTTAGCTTCATTTAAAAATTTCCAATTGAATGTCGTTCATGACGAAGTCTTGGCAAAAATTAACCGCAACGAATTCATACATATATATATTTACATACACTATATGTAGGTACTTTAGTATATGAATACTAGAGTAGGAGAATTAGTATGTAGGTATGTACGTATGCACTCTTTATGGAGCGGCAACGAGTAAAACTTGCGAAAAAATGCAGCATAAGTTGAAAGTGATATGTATAAGGAAGTGACAAATACATATCTACATATGTATATTCAAAATTTTTTATGTGGAGAAGTGTTAAATACATAGGTATCTCGAAGCACTCAAATTATGTACACAGAGTTCACGAAGCTAAGTTAGGAGTTTTGCTTATGTAGAATATACATAAGCGTACAGATAATCAGGAGAGGAAACTATGATGAGTAATTACCAGAAAAAGAGTTTTCGCTGGCAGAGTTTAAAATGGCCTTGTGCTATTTGAAGTGGTCTCTCAAAATATTAGGATACGGTGCTGTCCATACGGTTGTAATGTAAGTATCATGTATGTACATATAACATATGTTATTCGTATGATTAGAAATCGATTCGTACAAATTTACTAAAATTTCGTTATAACACAAGTTTTTGTTAAAATTTTTAGAACTTAGATAGGTAATTATCAGTATTACATCAATTTTATTCAGATTATGAAATAAAAATTCAAGGGACATGAGCAAATTAGTAGCAGAATCGCGTAGCGTGTTGGATTGTCTAAGGATTAATATGATTAGTCGGGCCGTCTACCTAAAAAGTGTCTTGCGCAGAAATACTTTAGAACGCGTAGTCGGTATTGGATCGGCTATATGTAAAACTTTTTGGAGCGCGCCTGTAGGCCGCCTGCTCGGAATGGTGTCCTCAGAAATACTGTAAAGTTTTTGTTGTGCAAACATGTCTAAAATAATAGAACAATAGATTTTTATGTCAGGATTATGAATGGTCGGGGATATGGGTCTTTCGGGATTATGAATCTTCGGGAATTTGGTCGTGTCGGGTATATGTGTTTCGGGATTTTGTAAGTCGGTTTTTCGATCACTCCTGCTACAGCAAGAGTCCGTGACTGCCAGACCTTCGTCATTTTATAAAAGCTAAAATTTCGTCAGCGCATACTTTCAACTGAAGTAGGAATTTTGGTGTATCATGGAGCTTAGTCATAGTGGCTTTAGCAGATATCGTGCAAAAATGTGCGAAAAAATAGACCTTACCTTCGTCATTTTATAAAGACTGATTTTCATATATTGTCTTCGTAACGATATTAGAAGCCACTAGCCTCATTGCAGCTTTGTCCAGCCAAATACTTTTAATCCTTGTTAACTTGAAAGAACATTGAAGCATTTTTATAATGAAATTAGAATAAAAAATCTTGAAAACAAAAATTTAGAAATTTTGTTTACCGTAAAAGAATTTCAGCTTTGCGTTTTCACTAGGGATCACGGAATATCATTCCAATATACATCAGCTAACTAAGTCTTCTCAAAAAGCCTGAAGTTTCTCGTAAAGTGACCTCTCTTTCAGTTTAGCCTCAGTTCCTGGGCGAGCTTTGGTTAACTAAAAACATTCATTTCTTGGACGTACATCTCCTTGTTTACACATCGAACTTTACGAGCACTTGATACTCACGCCTTTTTAGGCATTCAGGTTGACTCATCGATGCTGGCGTAGAGGCTTAGTAGAGTTCGGAGTCAAGCTAGGTTGCAAGGTGTTTGTGTTGAAGCTGCGATGCTGGCAAAGATGTTTTTCGATTCGATTGAGGCTAGCATTACAACTGCAACATAACGTGAAGTCGATCGCCATCATTGTCCTTCTCGAGGGTTTCTGCTTCTTGTCGAAGTTCCTGTTAAAATTTCCTGGCAATCAGTACTCATGTTTTCTATTTATTTTATAAAAAGTTGCCTCACTTTTTCTTTCGGTCTCTATTCTGCACATCACCATGTATTCTACAATAGTTAGCCTAAAAAAACGTGTGCGGTTCCTCACAGAGGAACTAGAATGGCTTAGTTGCGAATGGCTAGAAGGCAGTGTCAGGGCGGCACAGAACCAGAATACTGAAGATAAATGAGATTTGGTCAAAAAATGTGAATCTTATGAAATGTTTCTAGCAACTAAATATCTATTCTCGAGCTCATTATTCAGCCCTAAGCCAAAACACCACATAAAACGCATTCAACTGCATTGATTCATTAAAGGTCAACAAAGGTCACGTTCACGCTGTGCACTTTACAAATGTGCGCATGAAATTAAGACAACTTTTCGCATTTCATCAACAGGTGTCCAATGAATTTTAAAAGCATCTTTTTTGATTACCACGTAAGATATCGTTCCTGTTGTTGTTTTTGTTGTATGCCGAAAACAGGTGAAATACATTGTTAATGCTCGTAAATTTTAGATCTGCTTCGATTAATTTGTAAATGTTTTTAGTTCGCATTTTATGACAGCAAGCGATGATAAGCTGGCTTTGACTCTGTTTGAATGGCCAAAGCTATAAACCAAAGAATGCCATGCGCTCTTAATCCAACTCTTAGCCTTCGCGAATGTCATTCGATCTAGTTAACATAGTACAATTACAATTATATGACAATTTGATTGCCTTCTCGATTTCCGCTATTCATAAAATCATGCCTTATGATGGTGTTTGTTGTTGTTGCGAGATCTTTGATGTAATAAAATTACATGAGGTGACTTTTAACGAGGCACTAAAAAGGTAGCGCTGAAACTAGTTGATTCCCCTCCTGTTTGTATGTGTGCGTAAAGAATAAATTGAAGAGAGATCATTAAATTCAATTTATGAGCCTTCACATATTATAACCTGAATATGTGAGAAATATTTCTTAATAGAGGGGCATAGTGAGGCAAGGAGTTCAAATAAATTCGTTGCCCCTTCTGAAAGGCACTCGAGATAAGGTTAGGTTGAACTTGACGGCCCGTGAGGATCTCACATAGGCTGAGTGATTTCATACTCTGCAACAGAAAGCGATTCGTCTAGGATAAATCCGGAATAAGTCGCAAGGGAGCTTAAGCCGATTTTGATCTCTTTATATGGTTGCAATAGCCCCTTTTATTTGAGCATGTCCTATGCTGAGACCAATCCTACTCTTTATGCCTGAACGGGCTATGTCGGACGGGTGGTAATTTTACATCTACGGGTAGTGTTGGACAGATCCTCTTTATATGTACTCTGCTTTATACCCCTATGGATACTGTTCGACATGTCCTCTTGTACCCCTACGGGTAGCGTTGGATATATCCTCTTTCTATCGCTACAGGCACTACCTGACAGTTCCTCTTCGTACCCCTACAACCAATATCGGACAGGCTTTCTTTATTCGCCTATAAACTCTAATTCTTGTGCGATTCTTTCAGGTACTATTCGAGATAGTTTCTGAAGTGTTTTGGGGAACATTTCTGGACTATTCCTTGAGAACATCGCTACAATTATGAGATCATTATGGATTTATTATCGACTTCTAATCGATAATAATTGTTATCGAAGAGTTGTCGTTTTATTAAAGAAAGTTATTGATATCCTATAGAAAGACATCGATTTGTTATCGACAAGTTATCGGGTTTTAATCGAAGTGCTATTTTTAATCAAAATCGAATTTAAAATAAATCGATAACTTTGCGATAACAAACCGATAATAAATCGACTTTTCGATAACAAATCGAAATCATATTTGTCAGTAAAAATTAACCCTATCCTCAAAGCGTGATACGCCTCTGTTTTATGCACCACCACAAAAAATTGCTGGCGCTGCTTGCTTATGTCGCTCATTAAGTCGTCAGCCACTTGTTGCCAGCTTCAATTCAAGCTATAAAACTATTTTTGCTTTGTTTGTTAAGTGAAGAGTGTGACAGCGACAATTTGACGTAACAAAACTTTCAAATGCTGTCATTGATTACACGTCTCGAATATGGTCTATTGTGATAATGAAATAAATGAGCAAGAAATCAGGGCAAGCATCAATTTTAAGCTGATTTTGGTTTGTAGTTAAATTTTCATTGCGTAGAAGAATCAATTCTAACTACGCTAATTAAAGCTGGGTTGCCTCGTCTTCGTAGATCTTTATCTTCAATTTCCACAGATCAGCATTTCTTTTTCGCAAACAAACCGGGAAATCTAGAAACATATTAATGTTATGTCTAAAAGCTTTAATTATCAAAGAGTGAGGCGCGTCTCTCCGGGAAGTCTGCTCTTCTCTACCGCGAGTTTCTGTTCTGTTTTGAGTTTCTGGGACACTCAGAACGGGATTCGCCGGGAACTTATGTCTTTCTTGTCGGATCTCTTCTTAGTGCGTACGGAGACATCCCCTTTTATTCCTGGAAGGAGGGGCCTCATCAATCAGTTGTCTTTCAGGATGCCCAGGATTCTGAGTATTTAACAAAAACTGTTTTTTCAGTATTTTGTTTCACTCTTTTATCTGGCTTATGTGGTTTTGTTGATTCTCCGATAGGGTGGATAAAGGATTTTCCGTCATCTCATCAGTGTTGATCTGATGATGGCACAACGCCGAAAACCGGGTTGACTCCATACAAAATTTGAAAAAGGATGACGGAAAATCGTTCCAATATGTAAACCTTATCTGGCCGTTTCACGCCTCCATTTCTAGATGATGTTCTGATACCATATAAAGAGGGACGACTAGGGAGATAATTGCCAATTTTGTAGCCATCAGACTTGGATACAATGAAAACTCCCTATGGTGAGGAAGAGTGCCTCGATAGTAAAAATTAAACAAAAAGTGGGAATAGATCATAATCCTTAGGTACCCCTTGTTTAACTCTTTTAAGTTTGAATGTTGCATTTCTAACCTGAACCGACGCCTGCCAACCACTTAAATAGTTTCCGATCTTTTTTTTGACATCAGGTAGGAGGATACACTCTTCAAAGTCTTGCAGTTTCATGCCATCAGTTGTTTGGATGACCAAGACTAGCAGGCGCTAAGTAAGTTTTACTGCTATCCGATATTGTATTGATTGCAACCATTCCATCTTACTTTTTGGTTCGGGCTAAAACGCAGCTGCTGATCCTTTAACGAGAGCACTTACACCAGATTTCTATCGCTTTTTAAGTTGGACTCATTGCTTGAACCAGAAGCAGGTCATCTGGCCTTCGACCTATTCTTATGCCTGTAACGGGTTGTTGGGACGAGTTAAGTTGGACTCATTGCTTGAAACAGAAGCAGGTCATCTGGCCTTCGACCTATTCTTAGGCCTATAACGGGTTGTTGGGAGAGCTTCTGTTCCATTCTGTTGTATGCTACTTTCAAAACCTTTGTTGAGTCTTCTTATCGCTACAAGAAGAAGGAGAAAATGGCACGCTGATCAAAACTAGTAACGCAAAGACTCACAATCCCATTTGGAGTTTACTATGTAAGTGAACTCAAGGTTTAATAAATGTTTGATGCTTATTTGAACTGACAATAGTCCCTGCCTATTGTATATGGTGACTTCTGGGAAAAATTCAAGGTTTTCAAGGACACCATTTTGGATTGACAACAATAAACTCAATATCGTATATTTTCAAAGTTCTATATTTTACAATTTATTTAAAAAAAATTGTATTTTCATTAAAAAAATAAGACGCATTACTTCCTCACCACTTATGTACCAGGTAATCCAATTGGTCCTACGGGCCCTGCTGGACTTTACGACCGCATTTACCAGTTTGTCGTTGCGGTCTAGCCAAGCCAACACGTCCTTCTATGCCACATTCACATTTTTCGCATTGGTAGTTCTTAAATTCTTGAATGAAAGATCTATCACAATCCAAAAGTTGAAAAGTGATATAATATAAGAAAACTTGAAAAAGAACACAAAGTTGTAGGAGAATGTTTACAAATTGCTTTCGTCTAAGGAAAATCAATGTAAGTAGCAGGTTCCTTCCTCGTCTTCCAATAGTGAGCAATAAGGTTACGTCTTACAATTTAAAACAATTGCAGACTCCCTCTATGCACCTGCTTGGTGTGACGAGTCCCCCAATCAGCCCAAATGAGCAATTTTGATACCAAATTAGTGACTTAACCAGCGATCGCCGTAATCAGAGTCCGATAACCGAAACTTGCAGTCATGCAAGGCAGTTTTCCTAGGGAGATGCGCATTACTCTGGCATCATTTCGATCTGGATACTGAAATAGGTTTTATTCTTATTTATCCAGAATCAATCACAACATACGCAACGTAAATGATTGATACATTTTTTGAGCTCAAGGCTTCAATACCGAAGAAGCTGTGCAGAGTTTATATTCTTCAGTTCTAGGAGGGTCCAAAAAATTTAATTCCGCTTTAGCAAATTGCTAGACAAAAGCAGAGTGGAAAGCGTGATAAACTCCTTCCAACCTAGGAGGGTTTCAGATTTGACATTTTGAATTCTAATCGAACCCTTATCCGCAAGCGTGCCTAAAGGCGAATGACTGGTGCAGACCACTATAAGTTTATGGGTGTCCGCCCTTCATCTACTCTTAAGGCTCCTTGTGCAGTAGTAATTGTAGTCTGGCCAGGTAGTGCTTGAAATTGCACAGTCCTGTTGTTCACGTTTTACCAACCACTAAGTTAAATGTATTCTCAGAGGCTTCAGAAGAAGTTAGTTAGAAGAACTGAAAATTGTAACTTCCATAAAAATTTCTTTTTGTTTTTATCGGGCTTGAGCTCGAATCGAACCTTGAATCATTCCATAAAAAGTTATAACGGATGACATTTTGGCTTTAAATATTCTTGTCATGGCTGATCGATTTTCATCAATTAACCTTCAGAGAAGTGGAATGCATAGAAATACATCGGTCTTGTGGTTTAACTTTAGGTTCCTCTCTATATCAGATGGCAGATCCGTGTTAGTCAGCGTCAACATTATCGGGCCTTGGGCAGACAAGGTTTTGATGCATGATGCAAAGAGACTTGCGGAACAGCAACAGTATTTTCTAATATTGCAATATTTTGCTTAAGACGGACATATGCCAGACATCGGTGAGTTCGGTTCGCGTTAGTCCATTCATAATTGTTTTATAGTATATTATGATTCCTTTCTATAACAGTAAACGAAAGTACTTGGCAAAAATATATAAACGAAATCTTATTTCTTAGAAGAATATGAGATGAATAAAAATGAGCTGTGACGAAATTAGAGTAGCTTCGCATGGATCTAAGTTATTAAGTTTGTATATGCATTACTTATGCAAATTATTTCTAATCACAGTTAAATGCAACCAACTTTATGCTTGGTAGCTAGTAAAATAAGACCAATTTGCATAGCTAATTTACATACTTGGGATAATTAAAATGATTAAACCAAGTGTAACTCAATGGCAATTAAAAGCCTACACACATCGTTGGTTCTGTAAGATAGCACCAGTTCATCTGATCATCCCTCCGTTCACGAAGTACATACGTTTATTTGTTCTCAACAATGTTACAATTCTAGTTTTTCAGCTGCCATTGGCTAAGCACAAGCTCAGCCCACTTGGCCTGTTCATCTGGAAGCGCCTCAAAGTTGACGAACTTAAAACACACAACTATTTTACTTTATGATTCCCTTGCGCACCTGTCTCACTTTAAGAATGTACATTCCTTTGGTGAGATACAAATTATTAGGCTGGCGCTTCTTCTTTAGTCAACGGTCTCTTTTGAGCACAAAGCAGTTAAATTATAGCACACACTGAGTGATATCTGTTACACTCAAAGTGGCTTAGTTTAATATTGCTCGGTTTCAATTTTAAACATTTTATTGTTATCGGTTTCACAACAATTTTAAAGTTCCTTCCTTATTTGAATATACCGTAGCGTAGCTTGGAATTCTCAATGAATATGCGCCTTATGTTGTCGCTCGAATCATAAACGCAAATGTTCTGTACATTAAATGCTTTTTATTAACAGCACTACTATGGTAGTAGATCTTCACAATTCAATGTATTCGCGTACTACACTTATAGCGTGTTAAAATAAAACTAACAGACTTATGATTCGCTTTTGCTGCCCTATACTCTCAGTTGCCTCGTTCGGCTATTTCTCCCATGGTCTAGAATTGTCACAAAGAGGATTGTCGATTAGTTGCTTATGTACTTCTCTCATACTTCTGCATCACACAAGGCGAATTCATACAAGGTGATGGCAAAGCGAATTCAATCAGTTCGCCAGGCAGAAAAATGTCAACTAAAAGAAAATTTTCATTGATTTCGATTAACTGACATATTAACGTATAAGGCGTTGTATGGAAAATAATCAAGAATCAATCAGGTGTTGGGATAAGAACACCTGGTACTGAATTCGCCTTTTCATTATCTACATATTCACTTTTGCCTTCTATGTATATGTGTGTATATGTGCTGTTGTTGTTGTCCAGCATTTATAACTAGCGGCATAGTGACTTACCGAAACTGAAAATTTTTCCAGTTTAATTACAAACCATTCTGATTACTTGCTAGACTGAATGACTAGCCGGCCATCACTAATGTGATTGGTGACGAAGAGTTGAAAAAAAGTTTAGCTGCGTTGAACGAACGAGTTGTTGGTTTGAGCAACCAGTAGATAGACCAAATAGATAAAGAATGTAAAAATAGCCGTTAGCTCGGACGACACTTCAATGACGCTCACAGTCTATGCGAGTCATTAGTTTCTGGCTCAGGTGGTGTGCCAAACCTCAATGGCAACATAAACTTACAGTACGCTTGGCATTTCTTTCTTCATTCGCTTCTTGCTTATCATTTGCAATGCTTTTCTATACGTTGTACGTACTTACTGAGTTTTGCCTCACAACATTTGTTGTTGTATCATTGATTCACTTGAATCCATTTGACGCTGAAAGAAGTACGTAGGTGATATTTGTGGCAGTAGCTATATGACTTGATATACCGCAAAAAAAACTTTGTACTCGTATGTGATGCAAAGCTTTTATCGCTGTGGTCAGGCAATGCGGCAAAAAAGTTTATAGTTTTCTCCTTGCTGCAGTTTTCGTTAGTGCGGTAAGAGATGACTCCTTGTATGTGCAATTATATTGCAATTGATGCTTGCTGCGGCTTGTTGCACATCAGAATTTGATTTCTGTATTTTATAACTGCCGCTTTGTTCAAATCGATACATTGTAGGTATCATAACGGCGTGAGTTTTCCAAAGAGCTGGTTAATCCGTGTTTAAAACTCCAAGTCAACTTTATTATTTTGTTATATCTGTTGTAATCTTAACTCATACGGATCCACTTTCCAAAGGGTTGATCTATTTACTTTGGTGACGGTAGGGTCTTATTTAGTTATTTTTTTGTTGAATAAACATTTAAAATAAATGAATATAAAGATTTATAAAATAGTTTTTATAGTAAACTATAGTGACACAATTCATTCCTCGGTGTGGAAGGTTTAATCGATGTTGATGATCGCTTGCCGGATATTGATCTGATACATTCCGGGAAATAACATCATAAAGGTAGTATACGAACCATCGCAGAAACGATTTGATATGACCACGTTGAACCTTCTAGGTCATCCCACCTTCCTTGCACTGACAGTCCCTTGAACAATTTGCGTTACAAAACCCCTGCAATGTAATGTTGAGTCTCTTCTCATGCAGTGAATATCTTCTTGGTGAGGGGTGGGTGAGAGGAGAAGGCAAAATCGTTTGCGAAACAGAAATCTCATTCAGCGCTGGATAAGCGAATAGCAATTGAGTTTTGTTTATTCAAATTCATAGTTAAATTTTCTTGGTTTTTTTTACCTTTTTTGAAACTAGGTAGTGACCTCCGCCTACGGAGACTTGCGATTCGGAACCGGTGAGAGCCTAGGCACTGAGTAGGTAAATGAGATGAAATATTTTGATTGGTAAGCTCAAGTTTGTAGAGGATTTGCGTTTTTATGACATTTATACTCGTCAAATTCTCATGTATGGCGAGTCACATAATCACAGTGTGGTCACAGCTTTGTATTGCTTTTATTATTAGGAAAAGATATATGACTATTCTTGGTTTGTTTGTCAGTTCATCTGGTTTCTAGAGCTGTGTTTGAATTGGTTCTAAGAATCAGCTTGGTGTTGGGCTAATTTCCCGCTTGGGCCCGCTTTAACTCTTCTATTTAATATATATTTGGTATAGAGATAAGGAAATTGTGGTGGGAGTGAGAGTTATAGACAGCCTGAGAGTGAGAGTGAACGTTAGGGACTGGGAAGAAAATATAGACGAGGATGGTATAGAGAGTGATAGGGGATGGGAGAACCACTACTTTATTCTAGGAAAAGCAGTGTAACGTCTACCTGGCACTTACTTACTTAATTGGCGCTTAACCGGTTATGACCGTCCAACAAGGTGCTCCAGTCGCTTCTTCTCTCTGCCAACCGGTGCCAATTGGTTACACTAAAGGAGTTTTCCACCTGGTCATTCCAGCGCAGTCGGGGCCACCCTCTACCTCTGTTTCCATAGGCGTGTTCCGATAGAAACACTTTCTTAGTTGGAGCATCATCTTTCAATCGCATAACATGGCCTTGCCAGCGCAGCCGCTGCATCTTAATTCGCTGGCTATGTTGCTGTCTGCGTAGAGCCCGTCGTTACATCTTCTTCGATACTCGCCATCGCCAACCCGTAGAGGTCCATAAATTATTCCAAGAACTTTTCGTTCGAACACTCCCAGAGTCTGCCGGGTACACTGCGAGTTATAAAATTGATCTGGGCTACGTGAGACTACGTCAGCCTGCTATAAAAAAGTATCAATAGATCCTTTCAGGCAATCGGTGTTTGTGTGCCAAGTTAAATGTAAAGCAATCTAGCTGTGCTAGCATGACTGAGTTACAAAGGCAAATATCTGGCCATTCAAACATCCAGATATCAATAACAACTCAAGCATGCTCGAACATCAAATAGAGCCAAAGTCTTTAACAACACATCAGAAGTTAAGAAAATGCTCTTCTCTAACACCAGCTCCATTTAAAATGGGCATCAATTTATATTCAATACTTGAACAAATGATGCAAAGTAAGTCGGAATCTCTCTTAACAAGTCTTATCCAAAAAGTGATATAAAAACTTTTAAGTCAAATGCACCTTACGAAACTATCAGAGTATCTCAGATTTTACCACCGCAATCGAAGTGTGAGTGTGCAATCAATGCAGTTGGATTAAGTTGTACAACAACGCCAACTTGGCAAACTACAAATACAACAATGAACAATTAAAGCAATCACTGATTGATATTCAAGACAGAAATGAAATGGAAAACTTTATAAAACGGATATACATATGTTGCAGTATGAGTAAACGAACGAAAGAAGGAATGAATGAATTGCTAACAAGCAGGTGCAATAAAGCCACACGCAAACACACACACAGCTAGACAAGGATGGCATTTAAGTAAGTGAACTGATGCATGTGTTGTAGTAAGGCAAACAAGAAAATGGAAAGAAAAAACAAAAATACTGACAGTTACTTCGGGTTTGTCTTTAAACACCTACAAACGTTGAAGCATCATCAGCTTTTACAGCATCAGCGCACCGCTACCAACACCCGCAGCAGCACCAGTATCAGCAGTAACGATGTCGATGCGGTTACAGAGGCATGTGGTTGTTGGTTTGCTGGTGCTTGTACTTTTTTTTGGTGCTATGTGTGTATCAAAAACTTTCCGTATTTCCGCTTCTGTGATGTTTGAGCTGCCGAAAGCATGAATGTGTTGTGTTGAATTGAAATGACTAGAGCGTGTGGTTCATTTTTTTACAGTTTTGGGTGATGTAATTGTAATAGATAGATGGGTAGTCGCAGGCAAAAATGTTTCATTAATAAAAAAATAAATGTAAGGCGCGATAACCTCCAAAGGATTTTAGGCCGAGCTTCTCTTCCAATTTGCGTCGTGCTTCTCTTGATTTCCCTACAAATTGGCCGGACGGGACCTACATGTTTTATGCTGACTCCGAACGGCATCTGCAAGGCAGATGAGTTTTCACTGAGAGCTTTTCATGGTAGAAGTACACTCGGAGCGCTTGCCAAACACTGCCGAGGGCGACCCCGCTTAGAAAAATTTTCTTCTAATTGAAAAATCTTATTTCTAAAATTTTGATATTGCTTTGCCCGGGGTGCGAACCCAGGACATACGGTGTGGCAGGCGGAGCACGCTACCATAACACCACGGTGGCACTTACTAACCGAACGTCAATTGGGCTACATCAAATATGCTGGCGCACATTAAACATTATACACTTTATTATTTTGTTTTATTAAACGCACTTTCACCAAATTTTATATTTTATAATTTATTTAATTTATAGTTTTGAACTTCGCTTTGCAAATAGAAATGAAAATAGTAGTCACAAAACTGATTCTCAATTCTTTCAGTTGCAGCTCAGCTATTCTCAATTTCTTCTCTCGCATGCAGTTGCCACACTTAATTGTTTCGAACAAAACTTGTATAAATGTTTGACATAACATTTTAAATAGAGAACTTGTAAGTTATAGAAAAGTAAAGAATCAAATCGCTAGAAGGTAATTCACCACTGGAGTAACTTTACATGTAATTCGGCAAGTTTAATTTTCGTAACACTTTAAGTGGAAACGATTCCAAAACAACTTAAACTTTTATGTTGTCGGAAACATCAACATTAAAAAAGGATTTTTTTTATTATCTTATTAAAATCGTTCGCGTGAGTAAAAATTCGTAAAAAGTTGAACAAAATGTTACTAACTTGAAAAAATCCTGTTCGTTCAAACAAAACTTTTGCAATAAGAGGACGCAATTTTACATTTCGCTTGGAGGAGAAGTTGCCAAATTGTACCCGAAAAATAGGTGTCCCGGTATCTCATAATTTTTTGCACAGTAAATTCAAAAAAGGGTTTTTCGTTTTGTATTGATAACTGAAAAAACTAGTTTTTTGTTGTTTTCCCATTTTGTGTGTTCTTTTCGATTTGGTGGTTTTCTTATTTTGGTGTTTTTTTTTAACAAGTGGCACCATCGTCATAAGTACAAAGTAGAGAGTGCTGTGAGCGTAAAATTCTCTGTGAAATTTGCTCATGTATTGAAAGTTGATCGCCGTTGAAATGACCCGTAAGATCAGTTGTGTTAACAGAAAAATCCGTTAGATTGACCAGGAATCTGCCAATTTTACAGAATTTTGTTAACTTAAGAGCGACAATTTCTCTTCTGTTGAAATGACTAAACTATTTTTTTCGTTTGAGAAAGAACTCGGTCGAATTAACCATAATTCGTCAATTTCACCATAATTCGATCAATTTCACCGAATCTCCGTTAAGTCAAGAACAACAAAACTGATTTGTTGATTTTACTAGCACCATTTCTTTCAGTGTGGGAATGGAAGAACATGCTCAGAAAATATTTTTAACGTAAACGAGCTATAGAAGCAGGTCGACCTACTCGCTGGAGGGACCAAGTAAGAACCCATCAAAGTTCCTTCAGCTTTTCCGATTCACGACAGTTACTAAGTTAATAAGCAACTGCTGAAAATTGATGCATGTGGTTGTTAATAAAAAAAACCAAATACATGTTTTATGCTGACTGCGAACGGCTACCCTGCAGACCCTGTTAAATCTTCACTGAGAAACTTTTCAATTCAAATATATAATTTAAGTGTTTGCAAAAACCATTGCCGTGTGGGCAATCACGCATAGAACACTATTTTGTATTTCAAACCACTCTTTCAAAATTTTTGATGTTGCTTTGTTCGGGACTTAAGCCCAAGACCTTCGGCGCGGAAGACGAGCAAGCCACCGACTCACCGCGGCGGCCGATTTGTACATCGAGTAAAATCGTACTTAACTCAATCTTTGCACTGCGCCGCCTGCCATAAGTCCGCAATAAACAGTTTTTAAAATGTTTGTCCTCATCTCTGGATTGGTTCTCTGTTGCCCTTCGATCCATACACATGTACATATGTGCGAGTCTCGTCATCCTGTGATTATTTTATTGTCACTGCTCTATCAACATTCGTTTCTTAGTGGGTTTATTAAGAGCTCAACTGGTTGAAAGGGACTCACTACAAGACCCCAAAAGCTGTGAACATGTAACATTTAGAGTCGTTCTAGGGGTAAATGCGTTTTTCACCTCTTTAATAAGCCTGGGGCAACTATCAATATTTCCCTAAACGATTTGATTTTCGGGGTGTTCATCCTAGGGTGTGCTTACTGAAATAATGAGCGAAATGACCATTATACCGAAATGATCAAGATATAGTTCTGAAATTGTCACGAAATTACTCCCGAAATCATTCTGACAGCGAAATCTAGGCGCCAATTTGAAAGCGATGCGAAATTGTCCGAAATTGCCCCGAAAATATTTCCGATATACTCCAGAATTGCCCACATTTCATTTCGGAATCGTTCTCAAATTAGTCTATAAAGATCTTTATATATAATATCAAAATTAAAAATAGTCCTAAAACTCCTCTCCAAATATTTCCGAAAATATTACGAATTGATATCGAAAAATATGTGTGATATGTGTGATGCATTGATGCTGGCATCATGGCGGAACGATACAAGGTGGCAGCACGGGACAGCTGATTCTAAACTTTTTTTATTTGATTTGATACGTCAACTTCCGGCGCAGTACGATTTTGACATTTGTCCATCAAATTTACAAAAAACAAAGTACGTGGCACTTTTATTTATGTTTGTAGGTATGTCACCATGCTGCCACCTTGTATCGTTCCGCCATGGCTGGCATCCATCTCATGAGAATATTCAGCGCATACAAAATTGAAAGCTGGATGTATGCAAAGCTTTATATGTACATATATATGTATGTGTAGGTAAGTGAGTGTGGCATACACACCTAATTGATCCTTTATGTTATACAATTCGCAATCGACAATATTAAATTCGATTTTCAACGATTTTTTACCGACATCAATTGCTCTACTTGGTTTTTCACATTATTTCTATGCTTCGCTAGATTAGTACAGTAGCGGACCGAAAAAAAGCAGCAGCAATTTTTATCAAACATCGTCAATTAAATTCTTGTTCTTATTTTCGATATTTTACAAAAAAACTTCTATGAATTTTGTAACTAAAACTATGCAAATCAATTTAAAAACGTATTCGAAAAAAATTTTAAATTCGAGAAAATTTTTCGAAATTTTCGAACTTTTTATTTTTATTCAAAAATTTTTCTGAATATGCAGTTTTGAAGCACAATCAATTTTAGTTTGTCAAAGTACTAGTACCTCATAAAAAGTTTGTGCACACTTTGCATTGGAGATAAAATAATCAATGTTACGTTACTTATGACTATCAATAGAAATATGACGCGTCCACCGCTTTTATTTAATTGTCTGATCAACGCCCTAGATTGATAGGAGTGCGATGACTAGTACCCAGGACCTACCTAATTATTTTCTAGCTTTCGTATTATTATTATTTCATGTAATTATTGTTTTCATAAAACCGTTTCACTTAAAAATTTTTTTTAATTACTTTATTTTCAAGTTTATAGTCTTTATTTAATTGCCTATTATTTCTCATTCTATTTAGTTCATTTAGTGACTCATTATTACAAGGACTCTTTCCTGACAATTTGTTACAACCTAAGTCCTCAATACATAATCCTTCCAAAGACTTTACTCGACTCTGCGCCACGTATGCTTGTCCCTCCTCCAACTCCAAAATATTTTGATGTCACTTCTACTGGACTGTATGCAATATTTGTTCCAAATATGAGCCAAATCGGGCATCATAGGTCGCTTTCTATTCATGTATGTATTATGTGTTCCAAATATGGACCAAATCAAATCGGACCACAAATACGATTTTTGTGAATATCTCGATCCTTGCGCCACCTAGCGGCGATTTTTTTGATAGGTCGCTTTCTATTCTTGTATGTATTATGTGTTCCAAATATGAGCCAAATCGGACCACAAATACGATTTTTGTGAATATATCGATCCATGCGCCACCAAGCGGCGATTTTTTTTCACAGGTCGATTTTCTATTCTTGCATGTATTATGTGTTCCAAATATGAGCCAAATCGGACCACAAATGCGAATTTTGCTAATATCTCGATCCATGCGCCACCTAGCGACCATTTTTTTCCACAGGTCGATTTCTATTCTTGCATGATTATGTGTTCCAAATATGAGCCAAATCGGACTACAAATGCGAATTTTGCGAATATCTCGATCCTTTGCGCCACCTAGCGGCGATTTTTTTCTTTATTATATTGTCATCGGGTTCTGAACTATATTCAAGTTTCAAGCTTGTAGCTTATCGGGAAGTTACTTAAATTTCAATTACAAGATTCGTTCACACGGCCGTGCGGCCGTGCATGCGGCCTGCCTGTCAACTCAAGCTAAATAAAACCGTTTAAAAATCTGAAAAACTCTTCGCAAAAAAAACAAAGATTCAAAAACTAGTGCGAAGTTCGACGAGACCTATAATTTGTACTTTGTCAGACTAAAATTGATTTGATACAAAACTGCTTCCTCAAAAATTCAGAAAACTGCAAGTAAAAAGTTCGAAATATTCGGAAAATTTGGAACTTTTTCGAACACGTTTTTGAGATTGGTTTACCTGATATCAGATATAAATATAGAGGAAATATTATTAAACGAAATATAATACAAATTGCCACTGCTATTTTTCTTTTCGCTAATTTATATTTATTTTCTCATATTTATTTTCTCACTTCAACATCGTGTTCGCCCAACTTCTTGTGGTCAATGCAGTACCTACAGGGGAATCTCTCTTGTTGCACTAACATTTGCACTTCTGCCATGAGCACACTTTACGCCGTAACAACACTCACGGTCATATAATGGTACATAACCATGCAACTTGTTTCCAAACTGCATGCTTTTGCCAGTTTACTTGTTTTGTCATTTCATATTACGTATCACTCACATACATACATACACATTAAGATCAAATTATTTCAATACAACAAAATTCGACGTGGTCAATTGAAAATCAACTTTGATTGATTGCAATCAGCCTTTGGCGAATTTATATTGTTGTAATTCTATGAACACATGTTGTACACCATTTTGTAATAAAGTGTATTTGGAGGAGAGGGTGAGATGCAGTGATGTATGAGAGAAAGTGATTGCAGTTGTGCAAACTTAAAACCAGAAACGCAAAACTTTGTTTCGTGGTTTTATAGATTCAATTAGAACGATTCACACTGATTCACAAGTTTATAGGTCGCGTTCAGAATCAAAGGGGAACAGCCAAATGATAATCGGGGTTCAACAATCAGTATCCTATTGGAGCATCACCAGTTTCCAGTCCCCGGAAATTAATGCACCCAGCAGCTTGTTATGTCACTTGCAGTAGCATCACAACCCCACAGTCATGTAGTTACCACTACATATGGCCGCACTCTAACAGCGATCAGCAAAGACCAAGTACAAGAGGATCTCGCAAGAATTTCATTCGCGCTACAGACGCCTAACAGCGAGTGCGCAAACTTCTCAAACTGTTTATAATAACTTATACTATACAAACGATTTGCATTTGGTAGGAGCTGGGCACCATAAAATATTCCTGGGAATATTTAAGCACATCCGCGGACTCGTCTTCAGCAATTTGTAGGGTATCGATTCCAACAACCACCGGTTGCTTGGTAATCGATCCGCGGATTCGTAATCGCCGTTTCAGCGTCTCACTAATCCGATCCACTGACATCCATCAATCGACAAATCGCCATCTGCGTTTCGCCGGATATCGATTTCACAAACTAGCTATTGCTTGTGACTAGTAAAAATTTTCATCATCACTGATTCACCGGCATCCACCAATCCACCGGTTTGTCATAAAGCATAGGTTGCTTAAAAATTTATCAACCGCTCATCGGATGTGGTCACCACACTAAGACATCAACGCCTCGAATCGCCGGGCGAACCATCGTAACCCTCTTTACTGATCACAGGACACTAGTCGGCTGTAAACCGTTTTAAATGTATACTCAGGCTTATTCAAGACAGAACGAAAATCAAAAAATCTCTTCCTTCCTTAGAATGCTGTACATTTTATTGAGAGATTATATTCATCGCTTGATAAGCCTATAAGAGAGCGGAGTTATATCCCCTATTGGCAGCATGGTAGATTCAAGGAACTCGCTGCTCTCTTTCTACGTTCAAAGCTGCCCCAACCTAATTGTCAATCACATTTGCCCGCTAAAAATATAAATATCAAATACATAGTTTTTTGTGACATTGCTAGGGGTTTCTAGGTAATTTCAGTCGTTTGTACCTGAAGGACGCAAATTCATGAATTCCCCTACTCCGACCACCCTTCAGTAGAGAGCCGGAGGATTCGGATTGCAATACTATAATGACACTAGGGCCTCACTGTCCGCGACAGTTCAGAAGCTAGACAAACCATATCTTTTTAAACAAAGAGGGAAATCCACCTATCAACTGTTTCGAGAAAAGTTTACAGTCAATCGTCAGATTTCCCTACCAGTGGATCCATAATACGTACACAGGGCATGGCTGTGTCCACTCTAGCGGCATATAGACATCAAAAATACCATTGCTAATTTTACTGCATTCTTCCTTAAGATGTTCCCATTTTTCCTGCTTCACTCCACACCATGGTCGGTAGATTTGTCCGAAACCTCTGTCTGTTCCTCAGACCGTCTGCCTCCTATGCACTGAAATCTTCTTTATAATTTTAGCATAAATTGTCAAGTTTCAGAGCTTCAAACGACGCTCAAATCAAACTGCTCCATCTGCCATTCGTATAGTTTAAGTGGGTTGCATTCTTTGAACTGGCGTGATTGCTAGTAAATATGGTGTTGGCAGCTGCCTTACACTCATTAAGCACTTTATTGAATGTGTAATTTCCAAGGAACAAACTCAAGTTACAGTTAATTGATATTAATTCCATTAGCAGGGATGTTAACAGCGGTGATGCTGCCATCAATACAGCATCCCATCACTTAATGGCTATTTAAGTTACGCTATGCTTTGTATCTCACATTTCGCCGAACACACGCCTTGCCAATCCTTCTCAATGATCATTGTAAGCGAAGCGTAAATGATTTCGCATTCAGCGAAATGCAAAAGTGATTTTGATAGCGTGAAGCTGGGCGTGATTAAAACGCTGAAGAGTGAGCGCTTATTGAAGGCGAGAATGCGAATTTAAACTTGCTGTAGTTGTTCGTGCTCATCAATTTGCCAACCTAACGGTATTTCAATAGCTACAAGGGCTACTTCTTTCACATCAACGCTTTTATTGGCTGCGCAACCAATTATCACCTGTTTATTCGCACACTCAGCCGACGCTCTCCAACAGCCCGCACTGTTCTCACTGCTTTTTCGGTTGTGGCTCACTGAGGCGTGCACAGAAAGTGCAAGTATATAAATGTCGGTTTCATTTAACTTGTTTTGTTGTTGTTGCATTGTTTTTGTGCTTTCGCTCGAAGTGTCGACTAATTGAATTAACATTTGTCCCACATAAGCACAAGAACGCTTAATTTTCGCAAACGTTCTTACTTTGACTTGCAGTTTTTCGCGTTTCTTGCTCGTAGTTTAAACTTTCTTCTTGCTCTTCTCTCCTTCGTCAGCTAAGCAAACCGCACACAATTCTCTTTCTATGTAACACTTTTTATGATGAGCGCATCAACATTTTAATTACCAACTTCTATCCTGAATTGTGGCAATCATCACCAGCGTAGTTAGTTGAGTCTGATCTTTTGCAATGGCTGTGCACACTGGGGCGAATTTTGGTTTCTTGATACAAATTATTAAATATCAATTTAGTGACCAAGCAAACCTATAAGTTGCGTCGTTATTTTTCTTCAATTCTTCGCTTTATGTCTTCGCTTGAATGCTACCTCGATCCAAATCGGTACTAAACGTCGCCGGAAGAAGAAACATTTTTCGAGCTCATCTTCTCACATATATTACTAAAGCAGTATCACATGCACACATACGATAAGCGACACAAGGCCAATTTCACTACCTTCGGTTACGCCTAACTAATCTTAACTGACAGAAATTGTTCCAGGATCTGTCAGATATGTTTATGTTAACGTTAACTGAGAAGGTGAAAACTGCTTTTAGAGCATGAACGAAAGAGTAATTCACTTATCAGCTCTTGAGTTCAAGAAGCATTTGTTGACAAAAGAAGTTCTTCATTACAGTTTAGGCGAGAATTGTTGGTGATACTAAGGTTGGTATTTCGCGAGGAACCCTGCCTTGGCACAGTTGAAATACGCGCAAAATTCTGCGCACTGAAAGAGAGCACACAGCGGAAGCAAGAATGTTTGCCATCAAGAAGCTGCCCTTGAGGAATGTTCAGGTAGAAAACGAAGACAAATGAAGTACCTTTTATTCAAGGCGAATTTATAGAAGGTGAATTAAATCAAATTCGCTGTAGAGCTGAATGTCAAATGTTGAACTGACATCCTGCTGTTCCAATTTCCCAAGCAAGCAATCAGCTAGTGGGAAAATAGCACCGTGTACTGAATTCGTCCAGCTTATTTCAGCAAAGAACATAGCTGAAATCGCATCTTACTTCGTCAATATGGGAAACAGCATTAACTGAGTATTCAATGGAATAGTAAAGTCATGTCAGGAGGAACAAAAAATCAATTTCTATGAATAGTTCTAATCTCTCATATTAATTCGAAGGTGTAGAAAAAATGAGGAGATAAGAGCTTTACTAGAAGAGCTTTAC
Organism: Eurosta solidaginis; assembly: GCA_029619165.1. NCBI lineage: Eukaryota > Metazoa > Arthropoda > Insecta > Diptera > Tephritidae > Eurosta > Eurosta solidaginis. Next base: position 46,781 of record JARSSU010034189.1, read on the forward strand.
TCAGACATGAAATACAACGAATAAAAAGCCCCAACCGTAGCATTCAAACGTACTGAATTCGTATTCTGTAAATGAACGTGACGTTCGTCAGTCTGTTTTACCTCTATCAGGCGGTGCTATCGGCCTCAGTCTTCACTAGAATATAAACTAGCTATTTGAAGGGTTGACCATGAGATTCGTTAAATCCAATGAGAGGAGTTATTTTCTCGTCGCGAAATCCATTTCATTTGCGGAAATGGAAGAACTTGTTTTATTTTGCTATTGCTTAATGTATGAATCATTTTTTTAGTAATGTTAATTAAATTATTAAATATTTAGGGAAAAATTTACACATTGCAACATCAGGACGAATGCCACGACAACTTTTTCGATTCACCTTTTAAAATCTCTTCAAAGATTTCTCCACGCGAGTGGATCTGAACCTGCACTTCTGCCTTGAAAGATTTGTGACAAACACTCTCCACCAAACGACGTCATGCTATAGAGAAACTTTATCCCAAATGTGAGCTGACTTTTTATTTCTGTGGGTACTCCGATGGTAGGCTATTCAACTTCCATAGCACACGCACTAAAACTTTAAACGGGGTACTTCGGACTAGCCTCGTTGAAACCCCTTTTTCTGCCATAATGCCACACTAAGTTACACATATTGTAACAAATTTATGGAAATCCTGGTTATTATTTGCACCTTCTGCTAACGTTCGTATCGCTGAACTGTCGAATAAATAACTCCATATTCAGTATGCAATATGGTCTTTATTTAGTTTACTTTGGGAGTAGTACAATTATACTTCAATATCACGTACTTTACCTAGCATG
>JARSSU010034190.1:0-104802 GCA_029619165.1 Eurosta solidaginis
CCATCTTCGACGGGAATGTCAAATGACAGGAGCGGCGGCAAGCAGGTATGATTGCGGGCCCAGGCTAGCTCGTCGTCTTGGGCGGGGTATTGCACTACCGACCTCACCCGCAGCCACATGAACAAAAAGGGTTCATACCTGCATGTGTATATAAAGGAAAGAAAAGCTGAAACAAATAGAAATAAACGTGAGGGGCGGTGTTAAGAGGGGGAACAAGATGAAGGCCTGCCCTGTCAGGTGGAGTCTACCCTCCCCCTCTGCAGTGCAACTTGCACCGCACCGTGGGCACTGTGCTGACTCCTATCTACTTACAGTGCCCCCAAATCCTGACACTAGTCCGTCTGAATGAGTCCTAGTCTAGTCAATGTCGTTATAGTCAAAGGTCCGTGCAACCTACTTCCCCTCTCGTTGCACTAGTGCAACATCCACACCAATCTGATCAAGTTAGCAACTCATTTTTTTTTCTTTCACATTCCATATGTAGGTACAAAAACAGGTTTTATTGTGGAGATTCAAAATAATTCAAATTAAATGAAAAGGTCGCTTAGACTCTAGTTTTTGTTTTATAAAATCAAGAGAAAGATAAAAATTCAAAATTCAAGAGAAAAATCAAATTACACGAAGAGGTAACTTAGACTCTAGTTTTTGTTTTATAACTTCAAAAAAATGATATAGAAAAGGGAATTAAATAAATTATTTTTTTACAATTCTGGTATTACCTTACGTACTAGGAATCTTCATTAGTAACAATGCTAAGACTAATCAAATAAACTTGGCCTTAATCAAAAAAATTGGAATTCAAATAAAAAAATCCAGATTATATAAAGGAAGGGAGGAATAATTTATCCAAACTAAAGTTAGCTCACAATAACTCATTGTACGATCACCTTTTTCCCTCAAGAATAATGTGAATTCACCTACACAAGTAATTCAAAGAAAAAAAATGGGAATTGTGAATAGATGAAAATACAGTAAAACTTCTAACCAAATAATATCAGGATGACAAAATCCTTACTTCAATTCAGAAAAATATAAAAAAAAACAAGACTCTAAGGGAACACCCTTTCAACAAAATGGCTAAATCTCTAACTCAGGCAAATTGGTTTGTAAAACCCTCAATGTGCATGAGTTTTAAAGACACAAATGTTTATAAATGTTAACCGAAAGAGAGAACATCAAATAAATGTGTTGTGTATGTTACCGATTTTTACTTTGACGCACCGCGCTCATCTGCAGTCCAGGTACCAAGGCTGAAGTGATGCGAGCTGAAAAGAAAAGAAGGAGAAAAAGTCCTATTCGTTTCCAATGTTACTTAGTGTTCTCTTTGACTGACCACATGGAACCCTCAGTTCCGGTCTGAATGAATGAAAATACGTACGCACCTTTTCTTTCAGTGATCGTGTTGCTTTTTTTTTGAAAAATCAGAAATAATAAAAAAAGTGAAAATTATAGTGAATAGTGAGCGTGAATCATAATAAATCAGCCACACAAAAAGGGAAGAAAGTAGGCGTAACCATAATGTAATGATAGAAGGTGGAGGAAGATTTGGCAGTTGTCATATCGAACGCCCTTAGCTCCAGTGAGCTCCAGGTTGTATTTTGGAAGTACACAAGAAAGGGGGCATAAAAGATGGCCCCTTTTTGAAATAGTACTTAAATTCATACTTTTTAAATAATCATAAAATACAGCAAGGAGTGTACGTAGCTTGATTATTGAGCAATTTTATCATAAAAGTTATGAATTGAATATTGCTTTATTAAATTTTTAGACGTTTTTAACTTATAAACTTCTTGTGAACGCATCAATTTTGCTGGTAATACTTTAGGACAGAGGTGGAATGCTTATAAACGAGCAAAAATGTCGGCAGAGGTGTCGAAAAACACGTTTTTAGCTCGATATTGATAACCTGAAAGTATATACATATTTTACTGATGCCAAAAGATATTTGCAAAATTAGCGTTGAAACTTGTATGTACAAAGGTGTTCTACCCCCGGTTTTGGATCGGCCAGGGGTTGTTATACGGATTACTGATACCGAGGTAAAAACTTGTCTTTTGAACTCCCTCTCGACATTTTTGGGCGTGTAATAACAGTCTACTCCTATCCTGGAGTATTAAAGAAAGCAGTTTTTAATATATTACATCAGGGGAAAATGTTTTTGAACACACAACAGGAGGACGGACAAGGCAGCAGGTAGATACATTTGGTGGAATATTAATTGATACCAAGGGAGTAGCTGCAACTTTTCAGATGCCCGTTCGGGACATCATGAGCATGTTCTAACGAGCTAATGTCTACATTATACATCGCACGTTGTTGTTTTAACGATAAAGACACTCCTTAAATCCTTTGATAATCCTTTGCCGGACATAGATTCAGTCGGTACGTTAAGGTACTATCACAACCATCTCGGGAACGATTTGATATGACCAAGTTGAACCTTCTAGGTAATAGTACCCTCCTCACACAGGCAGAAAAGCTTCTGATAGCCATTCACCTTGAAATAAGACCATCATGGGCGGCTGGCTTATAGATCAATGGTATCATTATTTATACAAAGGTGTAATGTAACAATAATCCCCGCCCTGGGCTAGGAAACCCGCCACATAAAACGACATTAATACAACAATTAAAGCAGAGTTACTAGGTTTAGAAAAAGCGTGTAGCTTCCTATTAGAGAATCGTGTAAGCGGCGGTAAGATATGCCTATACTCAGACAGCCGAGCAATAGATTTACCTAATACGTTCGTACTGACGTATTGTTAGACATCTATGTAGCAGTAACGGACTGTTTTCATGAAAAAAGGGTGACATACTCCCCAACTTCAAGAAAACGCCAATTCACAATTGCTTTTGTATGGAAACATGTAAAACCACCAAGCAAAGAACCAAAAACCACTATTGCTGCTGACCACGGCCAGGACCTTTGGAGTGGTAGGCATGTACACTATTATCAGGCCACCTCGGCCGCCACTTGACCGAATCTATGTAAAAATCAAAGATTAGGGAAATAAACTTGCTCGTGCCGGTATGTTTCAACGGTTGGCCAAGAGTTGGTACGTAATACAATGCCGGGCTACGTCGCCGAAGGTTATAGTAGGAATGAGCTGCAAAATCTATAGGGCCGAGTCGGCATATTTTTGGACACATTTCCACTATTCTAAAAAAGTAGATGTAGCCGAAATTTCTTTAAAACGGGAAGAACTAATTGCCACTTTTATGTTCAAAAGGCTTTGGGAAAAGGGTGACTTCAAATTGAGCAACGCAGTTGACTAAGTTCGTACGGGTCATCAAGTTATGCTAGCTGTTACAATTTGCCAATATTCTGTAGGGGAATTTTATTGTTCACGGTCCATAAGGTCGGTATTTACTTTATTGCTGCGCTATGGTGGGGAAGAGATGTTATCCCGTGCAACATATCATAGAACATATGTAAATAAGTTCAGTCATGCAGTTTCCGCTTTTTTTAGATTTCATTTCTGAAAACATATTTTAAAGAATAAATATCAATTAGAAATCTGTTTCTTAATATTCGCAACAAAACTCACCTTAATTTAAAGACGAAAACATGCAAATTTCTTTAGTTCTGCAATTAAATAAAATCTTTTTCTGAATTTTCATAGAATTTTATAATAGAAAAGTCAGAGCAAAACAAAACTGGAGAAAAAAGTGATGCCGTTGCAATTTTTTAAACAAAATTTGATGTGTGTTGTTTTTAGTACACTGTTTCCATTGAATAAAATAGGAGTTTTGTAGAGCAACAACATTCTTATTTCTAAGGGCGTTCAAGATGGCGGCGTTAGAGCGAGAAACTGCTTACATACGCCACCTTCTATAATTCCATCATGGGCGCAACAAGAAACGTTTTCAAGAAATGTGTACCCCTTCTCTTTTGTGTGGAATAGCAACAACGACCAAAGGAAGGAAAAGCTGGTTTTCACGTGATGAAAAAAACGGATTAAGAAAATAAGAAGGGTTTATAGGGAAAGTGTGCGTAAAAAGAAAGTTTCCCTTTTTTTTTGCGAAATAAAAAAAACACAAATGAAAAAGTTCTAAATTATGTAAACAGAAAATTTCAGTGAGAAATAAGGCAATTGCGCAAATTAAAATTTTGTAGGCTAAAATTGCCTTGCCAAGATAAAGTGGTGTGTCTAAGTGCAGCACGTGTGAAGATTATTGGGTAAGTGGTGATGAAAACTATTATGTACGTATAACAAGGAATCTGGTGATAAAGAAAATTTTCATAAATTTCAACCACGAAAATTTCGTACATACGTATTAGAGAAAAATTAAGACAATGATCAAAGTTAGTGAAAAAAAAATTATTTAAGCTTAAATACAACAAGTAAGGAAGGCTAATTTCGGGTGTAACCGAACATTACATACTCAGTTGAGAGCTATGGAGACAAAATAAGGGAAAATCACCATGCAGGAAAATGAACCTAGGGTAACCCTGGATTGTGGTTGTCTGACATGTGTATCAAATGGAAGGTATTAAAGAGTATTTTAAGAGAGAGTAGGCCATATTTCTATGGATGGACGCCATTTGGGGATATCGCCATAAAGTTGGACCAGGGCTGACTCTAGAATTGGTTTGTACGATATAGGTATCAAATGAGTATTAATGAGTATTTTAAAAGGGAGTGTGCCTTAGTTGTATATGTGAAGGCATTTTCGGGATATCGCCATAAAGGTGGACCAGGGGTGACTCTAGAATGTGTTTGTACGATATGGGTATCAAATGAAAGGTGGTAATGAGTATTTTAAAAGGGAGTAATCCTTAGTTCTATAGGTGAACGCCTTTTCGAGATATCGCCATAAAGGTGGAACAGGGGTGGCTCTAGAATGTGTTTGTACGATATTGGCATCAAATGAAAGGTGTTAATGAGTATTTTAAAAGGGAGTGCGCCTTAGTTGTATATGTGGAGGCGTTTTCGAGATATCGCCATAAAGGTGGACCAGGGGTGACCCTAGAATGTGTTTGTACGATATGGGTATCAAATGAAAGGTGTTAATGAGTATTTTAAAAGGGAGTGTGCCTTAGTTGTATATGTGGACGCCTTTTCGAGATATCGCCATAAAAGTGGGCCAGGGGTGACTCTAGAATGTGCTTGTACGATATCGGTATCAAATGAAAGGTGGTAATGAGTATTTTAAAAGGGAATGGGCCTTAGTTCTATAAGTGAACGCCTTTTCGAGATATCGCCATAAAGGTGGATCAGGGGTGACTCTAGAATATGTTTGTACGATATGGGTACCAAATGAAAGGTGTTAATGAGTATTTTAAGAGGGAGTGATCCTTAGTTCCATAGGTGGACGCCGTTTCGAGATATCGCCATAAAGGTGGACCAGGGTAACTCTAGAATGTGTTTGTACGATATGGGAATCAAATGAAAGTTTTTAATGAGTATTTTAAAAGCGATTGGGCCTTCGGTGTATAGGTGGACGCCTTTTCGAGATATCGCCATAAAGGTGGACCCAGGGTGACTCTAGAATTTTTGTACGATATGGGTATCAAACGAAAGGTGTTACTGAGCATTTTAAGAGAGAGTGGGCCTTAGGTCTATAGGTGGACGCCTTTTCGAGATATCACCATTAAGGTGGGCCAGGGGTGACTCTAGAATGTGTTTGTACGATATGGGTATCAAATGAAAGGTGCTAATGAGTATTTTAAAAGGGAGTGATCCTTAGTTCTATAGGTGGACGCCTTTCTTTTTTTTGAGATATCGCCATAAAGGTGGGCCAGTGGTGCCTTTAGAATGTGTTTGTACGATATGGGTATGAAATGAATGGTGTTAATGAGTATTTTAAAAGGGAGTGGGCCTTAGTTCTATATGTGGACGCCTTTTCCAGATATCGCCATAAAGGCGGACCAGGGGTGACTCTATATTGTGTTTGTGCGATATGGCTATCAAATTAAAGGTATTCATGAGGGTTTTAACAGAGAGTGGCCCTTTTTTATATATGTGAAGGCCTTTTCGCGATATCGACCAAAATGTGGAACAGGGTGATCCAGAAAATCATCTATCGGGTACTGCTAATTTATTTATATATGCAATACCACGACAGTATTCCTGCCAATATTCCAAGGGCTGTTGATTTCCCCCTGCAGAACTTTTTCATTTTCTTCTACTTAATATGGTAGGTGTCACACCCATTTTACAAAGTTTTTTCTAAAGTTATATTTTGCGTCAATAAACCAATCAAATTACCATGTTTCATGTCTTTTTTCGTATTTGGTGTAGAATTATGGCATTTTTTTTTATTTTTCGTAATTTTCGATATCGAAAAAGTGGGCGTGGTTATAGTCGGATTTCGGCCATTTTTTATACCAAGATAAGTGAGTTCAGATAAGTACGTGGACTAAGTTTAGTAAAGATATATCGATTTTTGCTCAAGTTATCGTGTTAACGGCCGAGCCTGTGTATAAAAACTGGGCGTGGCTTCAACCGATTTCACATAATTTTCACAGAAAACAGTTACCGTCATAGAATCTATGCCCTACCAAATTTCAGAAGGATTGGTAAATTTTTGTTCGACTTATGGCATTAAAAGTATACTAGACAAATTAAATGAAAAAGGGCGGAGCCACACCCATTTTCAAATTTTCTTTTATTTTGTATTTTGTTGCACCATATCATTACTGGAGTTGAATGTTGACATAATTTACTTATATACAGTAAAGATATTAAATTTTTTGTTAAAATTTGACTTTTAAAAAATTTTTTTTAAAAAGTGGGCGTGTTCTTCATCCGATTTTGCTAATTTTTATTTAGAACATATATAGTAATAGTAGTAACGTTCCTGCCAAATTTCATCGTGATATCTTCAACGACTGCGAAATTACAGCTTGCAAAACTTTTAAATTACCTTCTTCTAAAAGTGGGCGGTGCCACGCCCATTGTCCAAAATCTTACTAATTTTCTATTCTGCGTCATAAGATCAACCCACCTACCAAGTTTCATCGCTTTATCCCGTCTTTGGAAATGAATTATCGCATTTTTTCGGTTTTTCGAAATTTTCGATATCGAAAAAGTGGGCGTGGTTATAGTCCGATATCGTTCATTTTAAATAGCGATCTGAGATGAGTGCCCAGGAACCTACATACCAAATTTCATCAAGATACCTCAAAATTTACTCAAGTTGTCGTGTTAACGGACAGACGGACGGACGGACGGACATGGCTCAATCAAATTTTTTTTCGATACTGATGATTTTGATATATGGAAGTCTATATCTATCTCGATTCCTTTATACCTGTACAACCAACCGTTATCCAATCAAAGTTAATATACTCTGTGAGCTCTGCTCAACTGAGTATAAAAATGTTTAGGACTCTTATCGGTCGCCGCCGTGCTTTACTTCCTTTAGGTTGGTAGTACGATACTGGTGTTTGTTGCGGCGATTTCTTAGTGGTGGCGAGCACGCTCTCTTTTTTTTTGTTTCTTAGCAATCTGCTCCCGACTTCGCCTGTTGATTTCGCTTTTTGATACACCAATCTACACCAGGGATTGGATGGCTATAACTTACCGTGGCGACTTGTTTGATATGACGTGACTAAGTAATGTGATGCCATGTGATATGATAAATGCTGACGTGATGTGATGTATGGTCATGCGATGTGATGTGAAGTACTGTCTGGTGGTGTGAGGGATGTCGATGGTGTGTGTTCTTATGTGTGTCGTTACCGACGTTTATGTTTGTAGAGGTTGCGGGGCTATTGCTGGGGTGACTGTTGTGGGTCGCGGTATTGGTTACCGCGAATGTGGTTCGTGAATAGATTTGAATGAGTGGCGTCTCTGTATTTAGGTGGCTAGTTGTGGGTACTGGTGTCCGTGATTTTTGTGGTGTTGATACTTATCTGCGTGATTGTTGTTGTGTATGCGTACGTGCGTGGACGTGTATGATGTGTGTGCTGTTGATAACTTTCTTCGCATATATCGGTGTGGTTGGTTATGGACTTACGGGTGATTGTTTTCTGGTGTTGGTGATAATCTGGGCTTAGGTGGCTGGCCGTAACTGCGTGTGAAGGTGAATGTGTATATGATGTTGTACGATGTGTTGTTCGTGACTTGGTGGATCCCTTTATTTGGAGTCTGTTTGTGGTGTTTTATGAGATGGAATATGAGTTGCCCTTGTGTTCGGTGTAGTGTATTGTCTCTCTGTGTATTTGTGGATGGGTGTGGTGACGGTCAGCGATTTTTGGTGCCTCGCACCTGTGGTGTGTTGAAAGAAACAAAAAACTACAAACTTTAGATAGAATTTAGAAATGTTGTAGGAACTTGGAATTAAATCTACGGATGTGGGTTGAGTGGCTTTGGAGTGGACATGGGTGACTTACCGTTGATGGTGATGATGAAACTGGTGGCGGCAGGTATTTTAACCTGGTTAGGTTGGGGCCCAAAAGGTTTTAATAAATTTTTATTATAAGTTTAAACTGCACAGTTGTAAGTTCGCCACACAAAAAAATAACAGCACCACTTTATTTATCACTTTCACTTCGCGAAATAAGACGTCCGCTCGACACTTTGCCTTGCGATTTGTGACCGTCAGGAATGGAATAGTGGCCCTTTTATGGACTTTCCTTTTTTTCTTTGTCCTGTTGCCACTACCGTTTTGGCTTTGCGGTGGAATTATTTTCGTAAAAAAAATCACTCGAAGACCATCGAAGGCTTCCAACCTGTCGACCACAATGTTAAGTAAGATACCCACACACATGTGCACGTTATGTAGAGGCTGTTTGCTATTTGTAGTTATGTTTACTTGCGAGAATAACCTTGAGTGATCATGGAAGCACAGGGGCATTTGTACAAGGGCCGTCGTTACAGTAAGCACAGGGGCGTAGTTTGTACAAGGGCTCGTACACATATGAGAGCTATACGCCTGCATCTGTAGTTATAATTATATGGCAGTAACTAATTAAATTCTGGAAGCGCCTAGAAGATGCAACGAGGAAATCACAGAGTATAAAAGCACCAACACTAGAGACGCGAGAGTCAGTTTTGATTAAGCACGCTATCTGTCGAGCAATAGTACAGTTATTTATTGAAGTACTTTAATAAGACCATTTTGCATTATTAAATATTGGAGTTATTTATTCAACAGTTTAGTGATTCGAACTTAGCAGAAGATTGCAAATTAGAGGATTTGCAGTAAATTCGTTACAATTGGTGTCAGAAGAGGAATTGTTGAATAAATTCCGAAGATTGGGAATGCAACTTGGGCATGGCAAAGTTGAGTGAATTGAGGATCCAGCAACTGAAAAAGGAGTTGGAGAACCGTGGATTGAATACAACCGGCAATAAGATCGAACTTCAAGCACGGCTACGAGAGGTAATGCAGTCGCAAGGAATTGATGTGGACGAGTATGTCTTTTATCCTGATGGGAACGAGACAACAACAAAATTGGAAGAGACAAAAACGAAAACTCGCAGACAGTTACGAGCACAGACTTGAGCACGATTTTGGCTGCAATATCGGCTCAAACATCGACAGTGTCATCTCACTGCAAAATCAGAAGACATATATGGCATCTCAACTAGAATGCACAAGAGACACGATAACATCCAAGATGGAAACTCACTGGGAGAACAGAAACATATATGACATCTCAACTGGTATCGCAGGAGACACGCATAACATCGAAGATTGAAGCACAAGAAACGCGTCATTTCAGAAATTTCGACACAGATTACATCAAAGATGGAAGCACAACTGAAAGAACAAGAGCCACGCATAACAGTACAACTCGACGCGCAAGAGGCGCGTATATCAACAAAACTCGAAGCGCGCATGGACGAGAAAATAACGCTGTTTGAGGAAAAAATCGAGGCCGAGGTGGATGCTTTGAGAGGTCGTATACAGGAGTTGCAACTAAATCGCCCAGCTGTTTCAGCAAGCAATACGAAGGTAAAAAACTCCATATTTTGACGGCTCTGTTCCTTTCCAGGTGTTTAAGATTCAGTTTGAGAAGACCGCAGCAGTGAACAACTGGAGTGCTTAAGCTAAAGTTTGCTGCACTATTCGTGGCATTGGTCTGCTGCTGAAATCACTATTCCCGAGGGAGAGCGGAACAAACTACGAAACATTGATGAGCGCTCTAGAGAGGCGATACTGAAGCGAACACAGGAAGCAGATACATCAAATAGAGTTGCAAAACCGCTACCAAAAAGCTAATGAGACTTTGCAGGAGTTTGCGTCAGATGTCGAAAGGCACTTTGGCGCGCGCCCGTGGAATACATCGAAAGGGTAAAAATTCAGAGCTTTATAAATGGCATACGGGACGTCGAAACGAAGCGAGCCACATACGTAAACCCAAAGCCAACATTTGCAGAAATGGTATCACATGCTCTGATTCAGGAAACAGCGTCGCTTCTGTGTAAGCCAGTTTTCAAAGCACGCCATGTGGAAGTAGAAAGGCCAGAGTGGGTAGACGCAATATTGGAGGCGCTGAACGATCGCAAAAGCGGAGTGAAAGAGTTATCAAATGCTTCAAATGCGGGAAGCCCGGTCACATTGCACGTCATTGCGGTCTTGATCCTAGTGGTTTCAACAGCATGGGTGGTCTTAATACAAAGATGGAAGGGATGACCAGAGCGAGTAAGATGTGTAGCATTCACCACACAACGATAGAAAAAAGCATGTGCCATATTTGCATGACATGCGTAAATATCAAAATCGTTTTGATTTTAGCGCAGTTCTCTGCGCAAATAGCACAACCAGTGCACCACACCGGACAATCCTTGTGCAAATTGGTAATTGGCACAAGGCTACTTGAGCCGTGTAATTGGCGTATTACCGTCAGAGGGAATGTGGATGGCAAAGAACGTGTACTGACTGTAGATTACGGGCGCATCTCATTCCTTAATTCGATCTGACTTGGTCAACAGTAGAGTAAAATCGTTACCTGAAGCAAGGTTGCGTACGGTCACTGGCGAGTATAACCAAGTCAAGGAGAAGTGGTATGTGAGGTATTAATTGGAAAGGTCGTGGTTCTACACAAATTTCATTGTGACGGAGATTGTTGATGAAGTCATATTGGGAGTGGACTTCTTAGTTGACCATGACATCAGGATCGATATGCGGAGAAAGATTATGCGCTATAAGAACCAGGATATACCACTTAACTTTAGTTTGGAGAAAGTGTTCAGCAGTAATCGAGTGCTGGTGAAAGAGATTCGACAAAAACCGCAAAAGTCAAAGGCAGCAGATCGGGCAAGGGTTGATGGAACGAATGGGCCAAACAAATCAAAACCAAAGTACCTGCGAGAAAAACACTGGCATTGACAAAACCTAATGGATGCACTAAAACGACTGAAAGAATTTTCCAGAAATATGCAAGGGTGGTTTTCAAAGCCAGCGCGCACTTCTGTTTAGGAACTTTGAAACGATACTGATTATGTGAAGCCAATCCGTCAAGAGCAAGCTCTACAAAGTTGTTTCATTGGCCAAGCAACAGAGTACGACGGAAGGATCAAGGGTAATGAGTAGTAACATGAAACGCAGGTACGATGAGAACAATAATTCGGAAGGTTTCTTGGAGGGAGATTTGGTACTGTTATACAACCCTCACCGGCGGAAAGTGTTCCATCCAAATTTCGGTGCAGTTGGGAAGGCCCGTACAAAGTTGTGAAGAAGATCATACCATCTACCACATATAAACAATTGGAAACCACGAAGTAGAAGAGTGGTACAATTGGAGATGCTAGTGGCGTTTAGATCGAGAGATTTGTCTGATCGGGACGATCAGACTTAGGGGAGGGCAGTGTTACGAATATAGCAACACTAAGGGGTACTGTCATCTCTAAGCCGATGCTAAGAGTGACTTGTATGCACATCCATAAATCAATCATAATGTATCTACATAAACGAATCAATCATTATGTCTACACATATGTACGTACACGCAGCGGAGAAACAACGCACAAACACATGTAGATATCTTATATGAGATACTCCCAAAAGTATGCAATTGTAATTGTGGAAGTGTCGCTCACAAATACACGCGCATATGAGAGCTATACACCTACATCTGTAGTTATAATTATATGGCGGTAACTAATTAAATTCTGGAAGCGCCTAGAAGATGCAACGAGGAAATCACAGAGTATAAAAGCACCAACACTAGAGGCTCAAGAGTCAGTTTTGATTAAGCACGCTATCTGTCGAGCAATAGTAGAGTTATTTATTGAAGTACTTTAATAAAGGCCATTTTGCATTATTAAATATTGGAGTTGTTTATTCAACAGTTTAGTGATTCGAACTTAGCAGAAGGTTGCAAATAAGAGGATTTGCAGTAAATTCGTTACAATATGATCAGAAAATGATTGTGAAAAGTAATCAAATGTTATTCTAAATCAAGTTAAGTACAATCTTTCAATAATATCAAATATGATGAAAAGATGAATTAAAAGTGTTTAAAAATATGAATCATAAATGATTATGCAAGAATAAACACATTTATAGCATATCTCCACTTAGAGCTTCATTCGAGATTTAGGTATCTAGGAGGATTTAACGTCAAATCTTACAAGTTTTATCATACAAAATTAATTCACGAAACGCAGAAGATTTAAGTTAAATCTCCATTAAATCTTCAACCATTTTTTCAATCACTACAAATATTTAAGGTATGGCAACCTACATGTAATTTTTGATAGGAAGATATTTAAAGGGTGGAGCAGTTTTTAAAGTCATGTATGACAGATGTTTTTTGAAGATTTTTAAGCTTAAATTTTTATGACCAATGTGAGTAAAATAATAAAATGTACCTATATGGAATATTTAAAAATGTATTTGCTATGAAAATGTGTTAAATTCGTAAATGTTAAATTATTTTTGTGGCTGAAACACTTCACAAAAGTTGAAACTGTGTACGTGGTCCCCACTTTATAATTAGGGTCCACTTTTCTCCTTACGATACAATAATTTTCGAATACAATATACTTGAAAATTTGAACGTTTTTAATCATCTGGGGGTATATTTGTATATTTTTGATCAAAATTTTCAAAAAATGCTGGATGGGATTAAACAAACAAAATATTAAGAATTAATGAGCTTAACACCGGTAAATAATAGCTGTTATTCAATTATAATTTTGGTTTTATTGGGAAAAACTGAAAAGAAGGAAACATTTACTGGCATATTGCGCTGGTACCATTTCGAAAACCGCCACGTCATCAGGCAATTTCGTAATGTTTTTATTTATTTCAACCGGTTTCACCGGAAATCGAACCGCGGTCAAACTGCTGAAATCACAATCGACTAACCATTGGGCTATTGTGTTGTATTTGCTTTCTTGGCTAATTTTAGTTTTATCCCATTTTCACGCTCGCACAATTTCAGCAATATGCCAGTAAATGTTTCCTTCTTTTCAGTTTTTCCCAATAAAACCCAAAATAATAATTGAATAACAATTATTAAGCTCATTAATTCTTAAAAATCTTAAGTAAAATTGAACACACCATTAAACATACAAACATATAACAAAAAAATTATTTATTAATATATGTATGATTGTACACATTTTGACTTTTACAGAAGTGAACGAAAAAATGGTCTTGCGTCTAGGAGCAATTCCATGTATTAATAAAAATGGGCGTTCACGAACTAAAATCCAAAAGGAAAAGCTAAATGATTATCAGGAGAAAAATGAACGATGTGAGTCATCTTATCTTAACGAGACCAACACAAGTGAGGATTTAAAAAGTGCTTATGCTTTAGAAATCTACCACGTTAATGAACCTATAAATATTAAGTACGAGAAGGACGATGATCCCTTTGTCCATAATATCACAAACACAAAAGATATATTAAAAACGGATTTTGATATAAAGTACGAGCACGAATATTCAAATCCCAAGAGAATAATTCAATTTCAGCCCAAACTAACGACAACATTGTAACCGAGGTCGAATACGGCGCTACCGCTGAGGCTTTTATTATAAACGAAGATTCCTGCTGTAGCGCGGCTTCCGAATCCATGGCGAATAAAGTAAATGGTAGAGCCATTAAACGGAAGCTTTCACCTACTGAAACAATTGAATGGTTGAGAGAAGGGCCCACGTAAGTATAAAAAAAAAGGTATTAAGGAGTCGAGATAGATATAGACTTCTATATATCAAAATCATCAGTATCGAAAAAAAATTGATTGAGCCATGTCCGTCCGTCCGTCAGTTAACACGATAACTTGAGTAAATATTGAGATATCTTACCAAATTTGGTACACGAGCTTATCTGGACCCAGAATAGATTGGTATTGAAAATGAGCGAAATCGGATGATAACCACGCCCACTTTTTATATATATAACATTTTGGAAAACACAAAAAATCTGATTATTTAGTAAATAATTCACCTAGAATGGTGAAATTTGACATTTTTTTTAAATGGGCGTGGCACCGCCCACTTGTGATAAAATCAGTTTTACAAATATTTTTAATCATAAATCAAAAATCGTTAAACCTATTGTAACAAAATTCGGCAGCGAGGTTGCCTTTACTATAAGGAATGCTTTGAAGAAAAATTAACGAAATCGGTTAAGGACCACGCCCACTTTTATATAAATATTTTTAAAAGGGTCGTGGACGAAAGTGAGATATATCTTTGCAAAATAGAGCTTTATATCAATGGTATTTCATTTCCCAAGTGAATTTATAACAATAAATAGGAAAAACTTCAAATTTAAAAAATGGGTGTGGCGCCGCCTCTTTTATGACTAAGCAATTTTCAAGGTGTCGGGAGCCATAACTCGCAGAAAATATTTCTAGTAAAAATGGACGGGTTCGGTTAAAGACCACGGCAACTTAGATATAAAACAAGTTTAAAAGGGTCGTAGACTAGAATAATAAGCTGTAACTTACATAGCAAGAAAAAGTTTTATTGTAAGAGAAAATAGGGAGACATTTTTTTTTAACGGGCGGAGCCCCGTGTTATGTAGAAAAGTAATTTCAATCCTTGTGAAATTTGGTAGGGACATAGATTCTATGTCGATAACTGTTTTCTGTGAAAATGGGCGAAATCGGTTGAAGCCACGCCCAGTTTTTTTGCACAGTCGACCGTCTGTCCTTCCGCTCGGCCGTTAACACGATAACTTGCGCAAAAAACGATATATCTTAACTAAACTTAGTTCACGTACTTATCTGAAGTCACTTTATCTTGGTATAAATATGGGCCGAAATCCGACTATGACCACGCCCACTTTTCCGATGTCGAAAATTACGAAAAATGAAAAAAATGCCATAATTCTGTACCAAATATGAAAAAAGAGATGAAACGTGGTAATTGGATTGGTTTATTGACGCAAAATATAACTAGAAAAAACTTTGTAAAATGGGTGTGACACCTACCATATTAAGTGAAGAAAATGAAAAAGTTCTGCAGGGCGAAATCAAAAGCCCTTGGAATCTTGGCAGGAATACTGTTCGTGGTATGACATATAAAATAAATTAGCGGTACCCGACAGAAGATGTTCTGGGTCACCCTGGTCCAAATTTTGGTCGATATCTCGAAAACGCCTTCACATATACAAACTAAGGGCTACTCCCTTTTAAAACCCTCATTAATAGGTTCAATTTGATACCCATATTGTACAAACACATTCTAGAGTCACCCCTGGTCCACCCTTATTGCGATATCTCGAAAAGGCGTCCACCTATAGAACTAAGGCCCACTACGTTTTAAATAATCATGCAACACCTTTCATTGAATACACATGTCATGCAAACACATTCCAGGGTTACCCTAAGGTTCATTTTGCTAAATGGTGATTTTCCCTTATTTTGTCTCCAAAGCTCTCAGCTGAGTATGTAATGTTCGGTTACACCCGAACTTAGCCTTCCTTACTTGTTCATACAAAATTTTACAGCTCGTTTACGCACTAGATAAATTTATACGTTTACACACTTTATAAGGCATTTATACGGTTACATGAGTCCCCATATTGTTCATTATTTTTTGTAACAAATATTTTGAAATCATAGTGTTATCAAGGTAAATCAAAAGTGGAACGTGTTAAGCATGAGCAATTGGAGCGATGTGTCTCATTTTATGCTGCTAACCCCGTAAATGGGAATAGGAAAAGATAATCCACGGGTTATTTGGGGTCATTTCGGCATGGCATTGGGGACTCCCTTGGGGTCATTTAGGGGTCATTCCTGGATGGTTTTGGGGACCCTCGGGGTCATTTTGAGGTCATTCCGGGATGGTTTTGGGGACTCCATCGGGTCCTCCCAGGGTCATTTGGAGGTCGTTCCGGGATGTTTATGGGGACTCCTCGGGGTCTTTCCGGAATGGTTTTGGCGACTCCTTTGGGTCATTTGGAGGACATTCTGGGATGGTTTTGGGGACTCCCTCGGCGTAATTTGGGGGACATTCCGGGATGGTTTTGAGGACTCCATCGGGTCATCCCGTGGTCCATTTGAGGGTCGTTCCGGGATGTTTATGGGACTCCGTCTCGGGTCTTTCCGGAATGGTTTTGGCGACTCGGGGTCCTCCCGGGGCCATTTATGGGTCGTTCCGGGATCTTTTTGGGGACTCTCACGGGGTCATTTAGGGGTCGTTCCGGGACGTTTATGGGGCTCCCTCAGGGTTTTTCCGGGAGGGTTTTGGCGACTCCCCCGGGGTAATTTAGGGGTCGTTCCGGGGATCTTTTTGGGGACTCTCACGGAGTAATTGGGGGACATCCGGGATGGGTTTAGAGACTCCCTCGGGTAATTTGGGGGACATGACCCAGAGGGAGTCCCCAAAACAGTCCCGGAATGAGCCCCAAATGACCCCGAGAGATTCCCCAAAAAGATCCCGGAATAACCCCAGAGTTCCAAAAAAGATCCCGGAACGAACCCCAAATTACCCCGGGAGGACCCGTGGGAGTCTCAAAAACCATCCCGGAAGACCCCCTAAATTACCCCCGAGAGAGTCCCGAAAAATATCCCGGATTAACCCCAAAAAGATCCCGGAATGACCCCAAAATGACCCCAGAGTTCCAAAAAAGATCCCGGAACGCACCCTAAATTACCCCGGGAGAACCCCGAGGGAGTCTCAAAAACCATCCCGAAATTACCCCCCAAAAACCCCAGGAGGATCTTCCTCGATCGCACAATAACAGAATTAATAATTTAAATTTATCCGTATAAATTAAATTATCAAGAGCGTTGGCTTATTGACAATTTGTCAGCGAAAAAGCTTTTTATTTTTTACATAGAATAGCAATTACTTGATAAATTGTCAAACTTGTCAAGTGCACAGAATAGGGCTGTTAGTCTATGTCATGACCGACTTGAGTTCAATGATTTTCTAATGTAAAAGGGACTTACACTTTGCAGGTCCATGTACATTGGCTCAACATTCTAGATCACTTCTTTCCTATGGAAAACTATACTAAACTCCATTTATTTATGCTCACTTTGCGAAGACAAACCTAAATTTGATTTACTTGATTATCATTGAACGTTCTGCATACTTATACAGCATCGAGGTTAGTCATATCCCTATTCGGTTTCGGGTCTATTAAGTTGTTTAACTTTAACGGTTAGGGCCAACTAACATTTAAGGTTAGCATCATTTTGGCCGCCACAGCTGTCTTAATGCGAACAACTTTTCTTTACAACGTTCTAGTATACAACGCAACAGCAACGTAACATATTATAAAAAAATCTGTCACTTTCTTTTTATTCAATTTGAAAACAATTTCTCCTTTTGAGCTACAAATATTTAATTTTATTTTTTTCTAATCGGGAAACTGATTATGATGTTCATCGTAGCAAACAACTCAACGTGCGTCATGTACAAGTACGTCAATTTTTAAACAGCATACAAATTGAATTGAAAACGAATTTTGTGCGCTCATCCGCATTTTGCGGATATCACTTCTGCCATGATGCATTAGGAAAAACTATTCAATATGAATACGAGTGTATGAGTGAATCGCCTTTTTACTTCCTGTGCTTTAAGGAGCCCAAATCCGCTTTAACTATAGATATATATACCTTGTGTATCTCTCCTCAAAGCCTTTTCTCCCGGGAGTTGGTTTGAACCCGCATTCCTGCGATATAATCAAAACAGCTGTCGCCTTGTCCGTCCTGATGTCACGTTGTATAAATTTTTCCCAAATTATTAAATAAATTATAAATTAAAAATTGCTTCAAATAAATGTTTTCATACATTTAAAGCAATAAGGGTAATCCCCTATTAAAACCCATACAATAGACATCATTGGTTTATTCGTTGTAGTTCTTTAAATAGAACAAAAGCAACAGCACCAAGTTTCTTTGAAACCGCCTTACCAACGCATAACTGTACCACATGATTTCAGGGGAATTTTCAATTATATGACATCTTTACACGGGAGAATCGACTGCTCTTGCAAGCGGCGATACAACTGCGACGTGACGGTACCTGGCATCGGTATTCACTGTGCGAGGCTGTGTGCAGGTTAGGAAAGAGAAAAATAGTCAGCCAGCCAACCGAAGTATTGCGTGAGGAGGATCTGGCACAGTTTCGCTGAGCACAAATTGATATGCTTGTTTGTTTTTATTTTTGAATTGTTTCTATATTATTTGTATTATTTTAATGTAAAGATAGCGCAACTCTATTTGTTTTGTTTATGTTTCCTTATACGTGTTTGTCTATACAGCCATAAAGCTGCTTGCATTTTTCGCTCATCTCTCTAGTGAGTGTGTGTGATGGAAGTATTGGTATTGAAATTGAGCAATGCTCAACATTCTTTGTGGTCGGCAAAAGGGGTTTAATGTGGTCCACTACAACGCGCGCAGCTTAAATAATGAGAAAAATGATATCATAAGGGGAATATTTGAGTTTTTCTTCCGTTGATGTCATCTGTGTTTCCGAGACCTGGTTTAGATCCGAAATTAAAGATGCAATATTTGACATTAAGGGTTATAAAATTTATAGAAGCGTCCGAAAAAATAAAAAGGGTGGTGGTGTTGCTATTTATGTAAAAAACTATTTGAAACTCACTTGTACCGTCAGGATTATCTGGTAGCGATGTCGATATTTTTTGGTTGAAGTGTCTAATTCAGAGCCGGCCACGCAATTACTAAAACAATTGCCATAAGTGTGTGTGTAAAACTGATGACAACTCCCCACAGTGCTAAAGAGACAATGTGGACTGTTGAAGTTTTAATAAAAAGGACTGTTATTTTGATTTCAACTATCCTGACTATATTTTACTTTATTCGTATAACTAGAACGCGGAGGTTCGAGTTAGTCAGATAAAACTTTTTTATAAAGAAGGTATGGTGTTTTATTTCAAATGCAAATTACCTTAAAAAAAATTCACGTTTTTCATTAAGAAAGAAAAACTGTAAAACAAAATAAATGTAAGATATAAATATATTCTTTTTCAAAACATAAAGTTATGTCAAATAAAAAAAAGTTTTATGAAATTAATAAAACTAGTAAGAACGTATAAAAATATATTTATATTAAATTTGTCAATATTTATTAATAAT
The DNA here is from genome assembly GCA_029619165.1 of Eurosta solidaginis. Classification (NCBI taxonomy): domain Eukaryota; kingdom Metazoa; phylum Arthropoda; class Insecta; order Diptera; family Tephritidae; genus Eurosta; species Eurosta solidaginis. The sequence goes on from JARSSU010034190.1 coordinate 19,470, forward strand.
TAATTAAATTATTATAAATTAATTAATTAATTATTATTCTTATTAATATTTAATCGTCATATTAATATGTAATGTGTCAAGAGAACTTAATAATACTACCTAAAACGTATTAAACAGTCACTTTACCGTATTAAAAGTGACTTTTAATACTAATTATTATTAATATTATTCATAGTTAAATCGTCAATATTACTAATGTAATGTTCAAGGAACTTAATAATATAACTAAACGTATTAAAATCACTTTAACGTATTAAAAGTGACTTTTAATACTAAAACGTATAAGGTATTAGTAATTATTAAGTTCTCTTGAACATACATATTATATTGACAATTTAAATATTCATTATTAATAATAAAAATAATTAATTAATTATTAATAATTTTATTGACAAATTTTAATTAAATATATTTTTTATACGTTCTACGTAGTTTTATTATTTTCATAAATTTTTTTTTGATGAATAACTTTATGTTTTGAAAATATATATCTCTATCTTTACATTTACTTGTTTTATAGTTTTTTTCTTAATGAAAAAGTAAATTTTTTAAAGTTAATTTTTCATTGAATAAACACCATACCTTCTTTTATAAAAAAGTTTTATCTGACTAGCTCGACCTCCGCGTTCTTAGTTATACGAATATAAGTAAATATAGGCAGGATTAGCTTGAAATCAAATAACCAAAGTCCTTTTTAATTTCAAACTTCACAGTCCACATTTTCTTTTAGCACACTGTGGGGAGTTGTCACTCAGTTTTTACACACACCTATGCAATTGTTTTAGTATTTATGTGGCGTAGCCTCGTGTGCACCTTGCCTAAGTACATATTTAGACAACATTTTTTGGCCATGACTAAGTGCACTAATTTTATTAGTACCGAAAGCAGATCTCTGATACCCACTATGTATGGACCTAATTGTAGTCCTTGTCTTCTCGACTATGTTTATTGTGCCTGACAAGTCCAGAGTTTCGAAATTTGCCCAGATGTCTATTGTATCGGACCACGATCTAATTTTCTGAGCCTTTGACCTAAATTTTGACCAACACAATGTTATGCCTAGCACATACTCCACGCGTGATTATCGCTCGCTCAATGCGGACAATCTATTGCAAGACATAGCAGGCATTGACTGGTCCGCGTGCTGGCGACTAAGCTAAGAAATTATCTTGCGTTTATATAGAACTCATGTTCCGATCGTACGTATCATTGCATATCCTCCTCGTGTCCCTGGTTCAACTTGTCGGTTCGTGCAATGATAATAAGGCGAAATAAGATATATTCTCGCTCCAAGAGGTACCGCACTGAGGAAAACTGACGAGCCTACAAGCTCGCACGAGAAGTGCAAGTACTTCAGCAAGATGTAAGTGATAGTCCACGAAGTATGACCAGTGCATAAAGAAAAATATGCAAAGAAGGCAATGGGGATAAGGTTTATAACAACTAGGGCATGACGTGGCTGGATGCGTTTGTAACGCTTCAACCATCGTAGGAGTGCGGGTTCAAATCCCACTCCCGGGAGAAAGGCTTTGAAGAGATTTACAAGGTATAATCGAAACAGCTGTCGCCTTGTCCGTCCTGATGTCACGTTGTTTAAATTTTTCCCAAATTATTAAATACTAACAGACCCGTCAGACGTTGTTCTGCCCTAAATTTGGTCTATCTGCATACATTATAAAAAGCTTTTTCCGTCTAACTCTGCCCTCTCCCCCTCTTCCCTTTTTCTTAATCCCCTTATTCACTCCTTCCTCCGTCTTTTTCGCCTCATCTATCTCTAGCTTCTTCTCACTCTATCTCTTTCTCAATCTCCTACTCCTTCCCTCTTTTCTCTTACTCTGTACTAAAGCGAACATCAACAGCTTTAATTTGATACCCATAATGTAAAAACACATCCTAGTGTTACCCAGGTCCCCGTTTTGGCCTATATCTCGAGACCCTACTCACCAATAGGTATTTATTTATTTATTTATTCATTTATTTATTTATTTATTCAGTCTATGAAGATACAGGTCTTACAGACTGCCAATAATGGTAGATACAAAAATATTAACACAAAGATAACAAAATATACATGTAAATATATAGTTTACAATAATAATAAGTTCTTATAACAAACATTTAAAAACAATTAAATAGCTGACTTTAAAATATTTATAAAAGCGTCCCTACACATAGAAAAATCAAGCTCAATAGAAGATGAAATCTTATTGAATTCGTTCAGGGCACGTGCAATTGGCGCATTCCTTCCATAATTGGTTCTAATATTGATACCATAAAACGGGCAAACATTACGAAGATCCCTCCTTGGAACATTAAAATTAATTTCCACAAGAAGGTCAGCGCAGTCTACATCTCCGTGGATAATGCCAAACAAGAAAGTCAAGGAGAGAATAGATCTCCTGGCTTCCAGGGATTTAAGATTCAAAAGAAGTAAACGAGCAGTATATGGAGGAAGAGGGTATGTAAACCTTAATGACCGTAAAGCATACTTAAGAAAAACTTTTTGAACTCGCTCAAGCCTGTTGATTGAGAATTCTTGGAAAGGTCTCCAAATGATGGTAGCATACTCAAGATGAGAACGCACGAATGAGGAGTAGAGTACTTTTAAAGTATACGGGTCAGAAAACTCCGAACTATTACGCCGAATGAAGCCTAGCATAGCATAGGCCTTGGCAACGATGCAATCAATATGGTTCACGAACATAAATTTTGTATCAAATACAACCCCAAGATCTTTGATTTTTTCAACAGTCTGCAACGTACTGTTAGCGAGATTTGAACGAGATTTTGAGTAGGTTACGTGGAAGCATTTATTTATATTTAATGAAAAATGAGATCTAATGCACCATGAGTAAAGTTTATCAATATCAGCTTGAAGATTATCATATCGTTTGCGGAATTTACAACAGAGTAAACTTTGAGATCATCGGCGTACAACAGAAATCTAGCGTAGGAGAAGCATGAGCTAATGTCATTGATGAATAAGATAAAAGCAATGGTCCCAAAAAACTACCCTGCGGGACGCCCGATGTCGCCAAAAAGGGATCTGATGATACCCCATCAATAGAGACGGCACACCATCTATTACTTAGATATGATTTTAGCCACTGCAAAAGGTTGAATGAAAGCCAAGGCAGTACAGTTTGTGAATTAGAACATCATGCGATACCTTATCAAAAGCTTTGGAAAAGTCGGTATAAATACAGTCGACCTGAAGACCAGATGAAAAGGCAGAGATACAATATTCACTGAACTCCACAAGATTGGAAACGGTAGAGCGACCAGAAACAAACCCATGCTGTCTCGGACAGATCAAGTGCTTCACTGAAAAATAAATCTTTTCCTTGACAACGCACTCAAATAGCTTAGAAACGGTGGAAAGCTTTGAAATTGGCCTGTAATTGCAGACATCAGTCTTACTGCCAGATTTATAAATAGGAGTTATCAAGGCGAATTTCCAAGCATCAATAAACTCACCAAAGCTAAGTGATAAATTGAACATGATCTCTAACGGGACAACTAGGGAAGTGCATCCTTTTAGCAAGGCAGCCGAGAGACCATCAATGTCAGCTTTAGTAGAGTTGCTCAGTTTCGAGATGCCACTGAAGATATCTTCAGATGAAATTGACATTGGAACCAAAATTTAGGGATGAATAAATTTCAGACGAGAAGTCAGACGAGGGACTAGCATCATTATTAGCAAAATTAGAACTAAAAAATCAGCAACGCGTTAGCCACATTGTGGGGAGTGTTAGCAGGTCTGTCATTGTAGAAGACGGTGGCAGGCACCGAGGAGCGAGATTTCTTCGACTTAACGTAATTCCAGAATGCTTTCGGGTTAGACTTTATATTCGTCTCAAAGCTTGTAATGTAGTTTCTGTAAAGAAACTTCTCTAGACAGTTGAAATCATTCACATAATGTTTATATTTGGTAAGAAATAACGGGTTTTTGGTTCTTTTAAACTTTTTGAAGAACTTGTTTCTTAAATTCTTCTTCAAAAATGAAAGTATGAAAATTACCCTGTACTAAAGCACTTATCAACAGCTTTCATTTGTTATCCATATTGTATAAACAACCGTGGTGTGATGGTAGCGTGCTCCGCCTATCACACCGTATGCCCTGGGTTCAACTCCCGGGCAAAGCAACAACAAAATTTTAGAAATAAGGTTTTTCAATTAGAAGAAAATTTTTCTAAGCGGGGTCGCCCCTCGGCAGTGTCTGGCAAGCGCTTCGAGTGTATTTCTGCCATGAAAAGCTCTCAGTGAAAACTCATCTGCCTTGCAGATGCCGTTCGGAGTCGGCATAAAACATGTAGGTCCCGTCCGGCCAATTTGTGGGGAAAAATCAAAAGGAGCACGACGCAAATTGGAAGAGAAGCTCGGCCTTAGATCTCTTCGGAGGTTATCGCGCCTTACATTTATTTTATTTATTGTATAAACGCATTCTAGGGGTACCCGGGTCCACGTTTTCGCCTATATCCCGAGTTCCTAGTCACCCAGGGGTACAGCTTCCATTTGATACCCATATTGTACAAACACATCCCAGGATTACCCAGGTCCACGTTTTGATCTCAAGACCCTATCCAGAACGGGATAAAGAGTATCCTATGTCCGTCTCATGGTTCTAAGCTACCTCTCCACCAATTTTCAGCCAAATCGGTTCATCCGTTCTTGAGTTATGAATAGTGTAACTAACACCACTTTCTTTTATATATATACATCACATTACAAATTCCAAAAATAACAGTATTTCTCCACTATTAATGGATGTTGTTATACATATAAACCTTCCTCTTTAATCACTCTATCTATTAAAAAAAACCGTATCAAAATCTGTTACGTAGTTTTAAAGGATTAAGCATTCAAAGGGACATAGGGACAGAAAAAGCGACTTAGTTTTGTACTATGTAGTGATGTAAATTTTCTTTAAATAAGTATGTTCATGTTCAATTAATAGAGTGAGCTCTCAATTTTAAATAGACGACTGAATTTTTACAAAACGTTTGCTAATAACTTTTAAATAGAATTAATTCCGGATTATGATTCCTGGGATCAAAACGCGTCTTCAGGCACTCCTTTGACAATTATTGTGGTATTTTAAGAGTTCTTGTCAAGTAAAAAATTATCATTTTTTATACGTGGAGTCAAGTAACCACGATTGTAAGGAACAGGCTGAACTTTTAAAACTACTAAAAAATTTCTTCATAGCGCCAATCAATACCTTTTTTTCATGCGGATACCCTGTCCATGCTTATGTTAGCTGAAAATTGTGTTTAATATGACTATGATAGACCAAAATTTGATATCCCATTTTTAATTTAGGCAAGATTTTAACTAAACAGTATTTTAGTCAGCGACTATGATAACGGGCCAATATATTTAGTATTACCAATAGCTCTCGTACCAATTACACAGGTCGACAGCATCTCAGACCCAGAAACCGGACTATATATTTTCCAAGGATTTCATGCGATGAATCGAAATCTGGTCTCAAAATTGCTCTATCATCGCTGGTTTTCGAGGCAACCTAACTTAAAAGTGCAAAAAACACCGCTTTTGCCCACATTTGAGGTTATGCAGCCTTTCAGATGTTTTCTTTTAGCAAAATTAAAGGATGGCATCTTTAAATATAAGTCTTCTTCTTTCAAATGGCGTTGAGTTTGCCCAAAATCAGTTTTTTTTTCGCTTAGATTTCGCATTTTGAAATTTTCATGTTTCTAAATTTTCCTACAATTGATGTCGCATTTTGAAATTTTCATGTTTCTAAATTTTCCTACAATTGGATTCAGCGCATCATTAAACTTCGGAATACATATTTAGTCTGGTTTCTGGGTCTGAATGTTGGTTAAATTTTTTCGGCCTGTGTTATTGATAAGAATTATTTTTAAAGTTTTTACAAAACGTGTCTTTAATTTACCAAGTGAAAAATAAGAAGAACAAATAACGGAAAAGGAAAAAGGTTTTCACAAAGCTAAAATGTTTTAAATGAGTGTTGCTGGTTGTCTCCTACGCACAGCTGTCTAGCGTTTCCACAGTATCCCCCCTTAGACTTGGTGAACCATTTACTGTGGTTTGACTGGAAAAATCTTGCCCGCCGTGGTTCAGACCCAGTCGATAAGTTTTAAACCTTTTGCTTTGTGGATAAACGTCTTCCGTAGGCAAGTACGCCGGCTTCAGCCTGTCAATGGAAATGTTGACTAGTTTCCCTCTTACGATGATTTTAAAGTTAAATACTGACTGATCTAGGCATTACCTTCTAAGATCCTTCTTACGGTTTTGAAAATGATGGACGCAAGGAATCGTTCCGAGTAATACGTGCTCGCAAGTTGAGAGTTCCAGATGGATAACATTTTCTTTTTTCCATGCCACGGTGTTTCGGTCGGAATGATGGAGTTCATTACCTCTCTAAGCTCGGTAACGAAGTCTGATTGCGTTTTAATTTGACTGTTGTGTATGAAAAATTCTGATGGGATTCGCAAATGCTGTACCATATGTTAATTCAGAAGGTGATGCTTCGAGGTCATATTTGTAGATGGTGCGTAAACCTAGAAGGTAGGAAATAAGTCAGGCGTTCTGAGTCGATGCAAAGGATGGCAGCTTATAACGGTGCCATCTCTCCACTATCCCATTAGCCTAGCGGGTGATAGGCTGTTGTTTTTAAATGCGTTATACCGAGTGATTTAGTTAGCTCTTTAAATAATAATTATAGTTGAATAATAATAATAGTTATGAGTGTTTTAGCAATAGTTGGTGCTGTCATATCAATTCTGCTGTAGAACGTGCCCAGACAAATGGCAAACTAATTCACCCTATTCTGCCTTTCGACTTGGATTGAAATTTTTTCGATTTAGCAGCTTTGATATTCTGTGTTCCAATCTCTTTCGATCCAACTTCGAATCGTTCGATTTTGTGTATTCTGCATTTCGATCGTAGTTCCGTTTTTCTATGTTGCAAATTTGTTGGCGGAAAAATATTTTCTTTTTATTTTTTTATTAATTTATAACAGAATTTTAACAAAAATGTAAGTAAAACTTGTTGAGAAACGTAAAAGGCTTGGTGGTGATTGTTTTTTTATATGTTTGCAATACAAGTGCAGTATGAGACGTTGGCTAATTTAATGGAGCAAAGCGGGATATGATGACCAGCCCTTCGCATAAATTCTTGCTTCACTTGTATTTTCTCCTCTTCACGTTCAATGTTATCCACTGAATCCAGATCGTAGACAGTGACTTTGACACTGTTAACTCTCCCATTCCTACATTACAATCCGCCCCTATTCCATGCTGGTACTGCCTTCTGCAAAAAATCTCAAAGCAGCTACTACAATATTAAGGGCAGATGTCGATGCCGAAGTCCTTAGACGAATTTGCCCCGCAAAGGTATCTAACACATACTTGAAAGCATCCTTATTAAGTCGAAAGTTTTTTTGAACCTAAATAGAAAATAAGTCATTAAACTTTACCACTTTAAAGTTCAATATCTTACAATTCGTCACTAATCTCGCAATATTTGTCTTTCCATTCTCGCCTGGCCATTTTCGTATGCGTTGCTTTCCAACTCCACAAATAATGCCGCGGCTATTGATTCCATTATTATAGACAGCTATAATTTGTGTCTGTTCGTTGGGTCCAGTTATATGCCAAAGCAAGCTGCCGGAATAGAGAAGGTGAAGCTGAAAACGTAAACAATCCTTGCGGAAAGAATAATAAATCTTTATAAAGTATTTTAGGCCAGTGCAGCTGTCTTAATGCGAACAACTTTTCTTTACAACGTTCTAGTATACAACGCAACAGCAACGTCACATATTATAAAAAAATCTGTCACTTTCTTTTTATTCAATTTGAAAACAATTTCTCCTTTTGAGCTACACATCACTATTTAATTTTATTTTTTGTAATCGGTAACTGATTATGATGTTCATCGTAGCAAACAAACTATCAACGTGCGTCATGTACAAGTACGTCATTTAAACAGCTACAAATTGAATTGAAAACGAATTTTGTGCGCTCATCCGCATATTTGCGGATATCACTTCTGCCATGATGCATTAGGAAAAACTATTCAACATGAATACGAGTGTATGAGTGAATCGCCTTTTTACTTCCTGTGCTTTAAGGAGCCCAAATCCGCTTTAACTATAGATATATATACCTTGTGTATCTCTCCTCAAGCCTTTTCTCCCGGGAGTTGGTTTTGAACCCGCATTCCTGCGATATAATCAAAACAGCTGTCGCCTTGTCCGTCCTGATGTCACGTTGTATAAATTTTTCCCAATTATTAAATAAATTATAAATTAAAAATTGCTTCAAATAAATGTTTTCATACATTTAAAGCAATAAGGGTAATCCCCCTATAAACCCATACAAATAGACATCATTGGTTTATTCGTTGTAGTTCTTTAAATAGAACAAAAGCAACAGCACCAAGTTTCTTTGAAACCGCCTTACCAACGCATAACTGTACCACATGATTTCAGGGGAATTTTCAATTATATGACATCTTTACACGGGAGAATCGACTGCTCTTGCAAGCGGCGATACAACTGCGACGTGACGGTAACCTGGCATCGGTATTCACTGTGCGAGGCTGTGTGCAGTTAGGAAAGAGAAAAATAGTCAGCCAGCCAACCGAAGTATTGCGTGAGGAGGATCTGGCACAGTTTCGCTGAGCACAAATTGATATGCTTGTTTGTTTTTATTTTTGAATTGTTTCTTTATCATTGTATTATTTTAATGTAAAGATAGCGCAACTCTATTTGTTTTGTTTATGTTTCCTTATACGTGTTTTGTCTATACAGCCATAAAGCTGCTTGCATTTTTCGCTCATCTCTCTAGTGAGTGTGTGTGATGGAAGTATTGGTATTGAAATTGAGCAATGCTCAACATTCTTTGTGGTCGGCAAAGGGGTTTAATGTGGTCCCTACAACGCGCGCAGCTAAATAATGAGAAAAATGATATCATAAGGGGAATATTTGAGTTTTCTTCCGTTGATGTCATCTGTGTTTTCCGAGACCTGGTTTAGATCCGAAATTAAAGTTTGCAATATTTGACATTAAGGGTTTAAAATTTTATAGAAGCGCCGAAAAAATAAAAAGGGTGGGTGGTGTTGCTATTTATGTAAAAACTATTTGAAACTCACTTGGTACCAGGATTATCTGGTAGCGATGTCGAATATTTGTTGGTTGAAGTGTCTAATTCAGAGCCGGCCACACAAATGCTAAAACAATTGCATAAGTGTGTGTAAAAACTGAGTGACAACTCCCCACAGTGTGCTAAAAGAAAATGTGGACTGTGAAGTTTGAAATTAAAAAGGACTTTGGTTATTTGATTTCAAGCTAATCCTGACTATATTTACTTATATTCGTATAACTAAGAACGCGGAGGTCGAGTTAGTCAGATAAAACTTTTTTATAAAAGAAGGTATGGTGTTTATTCAATGCAAAATTTACTTTAAAAAATTCACTTTTTCATTAAGAAAAAACTATAAAACAAAATAAATGTAAAGATAGAAATATATATTTTCAAAACATAAAGTTATTCAATAAAAAAAAATTTATGAAAATTAATAAAACTTAGTAGAACGTATAAAAATATATCTATATTAAATTGTCAATATTTATTAATAATTAATTAATTATTATTAATTATTAATATTTAAATCGTCAATATTAATATGTATGTTCAAGAGAACTTAATAATACTAACTAAAACGTATTAAAAGTCACTTTAACGTATTAAAAGTGACTTTTAATACTAAAACGTATAAGGTATTAGTATTATTAAGTTCTCTTGAACATACATATTAATATTGACAATTTAAATATTAATTATTAATAATAAAAATAATTAATTAATTATTAATAAATATTGACAATTTAATATAAATATATTTTTTTACGTTCTACTTAGTTTTATTAATTTTCATAAATTTTTTTTTGATGAATAACTATGTTTTGAAAATATATATCTCTGTCTTTACATTTACTTGTTTTATAGTTTTTTCTTAATGAAAAAGTAAATTTTTTAAAGTAAATTTTGCATTGAATAAACACCATACCTTCTTTTATAAAAAAGTTTTATCTGACTAGCTCGACCTCCGCGTTCTTAGTTATACGAATATAAGTAAATATAGGCAGGATTAGCTTGAAATCAAATAACCAAAGTCCTTTTTAATTTCAAACTTCACAGTCCACATTTTCTTTTAGCACACTGTGGGGAGTTGTCACTCAGTTTTTACACACACCTATGCAATTGTTTTAGTATTTATGTGGCGTATTCCTGTGGCCGGCTCTGTTTTCTAATTTTTATGTGCTAATCACTCATAGTATTTGTCTGTACTTTGACTAAGGCAAGGTCACCACGAGGCTGCACGTCATAGACGCGTACAAGGTTATTTCCATAAGCTACAAATTTCTCTACGCCCAAGATCTCACACGAAGCTACTTTCGAACGTCCGCTACAAAAAGCAACATTATCGAAAAAAAAATATTAAAAATTAATTTTCTTCAGCTATATCCGTCCCCGCAACCAAGGAAAATAGGTATTGAAACGTTGTTTGCATCCCGTGCCTTTGTAAATTTGAAAGGGCAATTTTAAAACCACCGCTGACTAGAGAAAAGGTGGATTTCTAAGTTTCCACACTTTGTTAGCCTTTTAAAAACGCTTCAACAATTGTCTAACCAACTGTTGTGGTGTTAATACTTCTTTTTCGCTTTGGGTAATATACCTTTCACGCACTTTTATTACTAAAAGGAACATTTTTTAAACTAATTACCCAAAAATTCTACGAAAAAAAATGTAAACAAACATCTTGTATCTTCTTTTTTTTCAAGCGTACGTACGCTCATCGCCAACCTTGCTGTACGCTTAGCTACACGAAAATTTTCATGCTTTGGTCGTTTTGCATGCAGCTTGGACGCCTTCGTATGCAGCTCTGCATTCAAGATACTGTGTTCGGCATCAAGCGTACAAATTTCGCCTCAGCGTCTATGACGCCTAGCCTCGTGTGGGCACCTTGCCCTAAGTACACATTTAGACACAATTTTTTGGCCCATGACTTAAGTGCACTAATTTATTAGTACCGAAAGCAGATCTCTGTACCCACTATGTATGGACCTATTGGTATCCTTGTCTTCTCGATCTATTTTCTTGTGTCTGCAAGTCCAGAGTTTCGAATTGCCAGATGTCTTTTGTATGGGACCACGATCTATTTCTGAGCCTTTGACCTAAATTTTGACCAACACATTGTATACCTAGCACCTACTCCACGACGTGATTATCGCTCGCTCAATCGCGGACATCTATTGCAAGACATAGCAGGCAATTGCCTGGTCCGCGGGGGGGACGGGCGACTTAATCTAAGTAAAATTAATCTGCGATTATATAGAACTCATGTTCCGACTCGTAACGTATCATTGCATATCCTCCTCGTTCCCTGATTCAACTTGTCGGTTCGTGCAATGATAATAAGGCGAAATAGAATTCTCGTCCAAGAGGTACCGCACTTAGGAAAACTGACGAGCCTCAAGCTCGGCACGAGAACGTGACAGTACTTCAGCAAGATGGTAAGTGATAGTCCACGAGTATGACCAGTGCATAAGGAAAAATATGCAAAGAAGGAAATTGTTATAAGGGTTTTAGTAACAACTAGGGCATGACGTGGCTGGATGCGTTTGTAACATTTCAGCCATCGTAGGAGTGCGGGTTCAATCCCACTCCCGGGAGAAATTGGGCTTTGAAGAGAATTACAAGGTATATCGAAACTGCTGTCGCCTTGTCGTCCTGATGTCACGTTTGTTTAAATTTTTCCCAATTATTAAATACTAACAGGACCCGTCAGACGTTTTTCTGCCCTAAATTTGGTCTATCTGCAATACATTATAAAAAACCTCTTTTTCCGTCTAACTCTGCCCTCTCCGCCTCTTCAACTTTTTTTAATCCCCTATTCACTCCTCCCTCCGTCTTTCGGGATGCATCTATCTCTAGCTTTCTTCTCACTCTATCTCTTTCTCAATCTCCTACTCCCTTCCTCTTTCTCTTGCACTCTGTACTAAAGCGAACATCAACAGCTTCATTTGATACCCATAATTAAAAACACATCCTAGTGGTTACCCAGGTCCCACGTTTGTGGCCTATATCTCGAGACCCTACTCACCAATAGGTATGAAAATTACCCTGTACTAAAGAACTTTATCAACACTTTCATTGGTTTCCATATTGTATAAACAACCGTGTGTGATGGTAGCGTGCTCCGCTATCACACCGTAATGCCCTGGGTTCAACTCCCGGGCAAATGCAACATCAAAATTTTAGAACATAGGTTTTTCTAATTAGAAGACATTCGGCTAAGCGTGTCGCCCCTCGGCAGTGTCTGCAGGCGCGCCGATAGTAGTTCTCGCATGAAAGCTTCTCAGTGAAAACTCATCTGCCCTGACAGATGCCGTCGTGAGTCGGCTAAAACATGTAGTCCCGTTCGGCCAATTTGTGGGAAAAATCAAGAGCGAGCACGACGCAAATTGGAGAGAGCTCGGCCTCGGAGGTTATCGCGCTTACATTTATTTTATTTATTGTTTAAACGCGGTGCAATTCTGGGGTATCCCGGGTCCACGTTTTCGCCTATATTCCGAGTTCCTAGTCACCCAGGGGTACGAAAAATACCCCGTACAAGACTCAATAAACAGCTTCCATTTGATACCCATATTGTAACTAAACACATCCAGGATTACCCAGGTCCCACGTTTTGATCTCAAGACCCTAGCCAGACGGGATAAAAAGTACCTATGTCCGTCTCATGGTTCTAAGCACCTCTCCACCAATTTTCGCCAAATCGTTTCATCGTTCTTGAGTTATGAATAGTGTAACTAACACCACTTTCTTTATATATATACATCACTTATAAATTGCAAAAATAACAGTTATTTTTGCTCCACTATTTTAATGGATGTGTTATACCTATAAACTTCCTCTTTAATCACCTATCTATTAAAAAAAAACCGCATCAAAATCCGTTACGTAGTTTAAAGGCTTAAGCATTCAAGGGACATAGGGGCAGAAAAACGACTTAGTTTTGTCCTATGTGTGATGTACATTTTTCTTTAAATAAGTAATGTTTCATGTTCAATTAATAGAGTGAGCTCTCAATTTTAATAGACGACTGATTTTTACAAAACTTTTGGCTAATAACTTTATTAAATAAATTAATTCCGGATAACGCGTCTTCAGGCCTCCTTTGGGACAATTTATTGTGGTATTTTCAAGAGTTCTTGCCAAGTAAAAAATTTATCTTTTTTATACGTGGAGTCAAGTAACCACGATTGTAAGGAACAGGGTGACTTTTAAAACTACTAAAAAATTTTCTTCATAGCGCCAATCAATACCTTTTTCATGCGATACCTGTCCATGGCTTATGTTCTGAAAATTGTGTTATTAATATGACTATGATAGACCAAATTTGATATCCCATTTTTAATTTAAGGCAAGATTTTAACTAAACAGTTTTAGTCAGCGACCTATGATAACGGACCCAATTTGTAGTATTACCAATATCTCTCGTACCAATTACACAGGTCGACAGCATCTACAGACCCAGAAACCGGACTATATATTTTCCAAGGATTTTTCATGCGATGATCGAAATCTGGTCTCAAAAATTGCTCTACTCCATCGTGGTTTTTCGATACAACCTAACTTAAATGCAAAAACACCGATTTTGCCCCATTTTGAGGTTATGTAGCCTTGCAGATGTTTTCTTTAGGCAAATTAAAGGATGGCATCTTTAAATATAGTTTCTTCGTTCAAATGGCGTGTTGAGTTTTGCGCCAAAATCAATTTTTTTTTCGCTGAGATGTCGCATTGAAATTTCATGTTTCTAAATTTGCCTACAATTGATGTCGCATTTTGAAATTTTCATGTTTCTAATTTTCCTACAATTGGATTTCCAGCGCATCATAAAACTTCGGAATACAATATTTATCTGGTTTCTGGTGCTGAATTGTTGGTTAAATTTTTTCGGCCTGTGTTATTGATAAGAATTATTTTTAGAGTTTTTACAAAAAAGTGTCTTAATTTACCAAGTGAAAATAAGAAGAACAAATAACGGAAAAGTAAAAGGGTTTTTCACAAGCTAAATGTTTTAAATGAGTGTTGCTGGTTTGTCTCCTACGCACAGCTGTCTAGCGTTTTCCACAGTATCCCCCCTTAGAACTTGGTGAACCATTTACACTGTGGTTTGATATGGAAAAAAATCTTGCCCGCCGTGGTTCAGACCCGTCGATAAAGTTTTAAACCTTTTGCTTTGGTGTTAAACGTTACTTCCGTAGGCCAAGTAAGCCGGCTTCAGCCTGTCGATGGAAATGTTTGAACTAGTTTTACCCTCTTTACGATGCTTTTCAAAGTTAAATACTTACTGATCTAGGCATTACCTTCTAGGTCCTTCGTACGGTTTTTTTGAAAAGGATGGACGCAAGGAATCGTTCCGAGAAATACGTGCTCGGCAAGTGTGAAGAGATCCAGATGATAAACCTTTTCTTTTTTCATGCCACGCTGGTTTTTCGGTCGGAATGATGGAGTTCATTACCTTTCTAAGCTCGGTACGAGTCTGATTGCGTTTTAATTTGACTGTTTGTGTATGAAAAATTTCTGATGGGATTCGCAAATGCTGTACCATAATGTTAATTTCAGAAGTTGATGCTTCGAGGTCCCTCTTTTGTAGAATGTGCGTAACCTAGAAGGTAGGGAAATCGTCGGCTTCTGAGTCGATGCAAGGATGGTGCAGCTTTATAATGTGCCATCTCTCCACTATCCATTAGCTGCGGGTGATAGGCTTGTTGTTTTTTTAAATTCGTTTATACCGAGTGATTTAGTTATCTCTTAATAATAATTATAGTGTGAATAATAATAATAGTTATGATGTTTTAGCATATAGTTGGTGCTGTCATATCACTTCGTGCTGTAGAACGTCCCAGACAAATGGCAAACTAATTCACCCTATTCTTCCTTTCGACTTGGATTGGAGTTTTTTCGATGTAGCAGCTTTGATATTCTGTTTTCCAATCTCTTTCATCCATCTTCGAATCGGGGGGGGGGGGCGGGGGGGATTTTGTGTATTCTGCATTTCGAGTCGTAGTTCGTTTTCTATGTTGCAAAGTTTGTTGCGGAAACAATATTTTCTTATTTATTTTTTTATTAATTTATAAAGAATTTTAACAAAAATGTAAGTAAAAAATTGTTGAGAAACCGTAAAAAAGGCTGGTGTGATTGTTTTTTTTTATATGTTTGCAATACAAGTGCAGTAATGAGACGTTGGCTAATTATAATGCGAGATAAGCGGGATATGATGACCAGCCTTTCGCATAAACATTCCTTGCTTCGCTTGTATTTTCTCCTCTCACGTTCAATGTTATCCCTTATTCCAGACTCGTATACAGAGGGGGTGGGGGGGGGTGGGGGGGGGGGGGGTGGGGGGGGGGGGGGGGGGGGGGGGGGGGGGGGGGGGGGGGGGGGGGGGGGGGGGGGGGGGGGGTGCTTTGACACTGTTAACTCTTCCATTTCCAGTAAAAAATTACATCCGCCCCTAGTCATTCTGGTAACTGTCCTTCTGCAAAAAATTTCAAAGCAGCTACTACAATCATTTAAGGGCAGATGTCGATGCCGAGTCCTTAGACTAATTTGCCCGCAAGTATCTACACATACTTGAAAGCTCCTATTAAGTCGAAAGTTTTTTTTAACCTAAAGAAGAAAATAGTCATTAAACTTTTACCACTTTTAAAGTTCACTATCTTACATTCGTCAGCTAATCTCGCAATATTTGTCTTTCCATTTCTCGCCTGGCCATTTTCGATGCTTTGCTTTCCAACATCCACAAATAATGCCGCGGCTATTGATTCATATTTTATAGACAGCTTATAATTTGTGTCTGTTCGTTGGGTCCATTATATACCCAAGCAGCTGCCGGAAAGAGAAAGGTGAACGAAAACGTAAACAATCCTTGCGAAATATTAATAAATGCTTTATAAGTATTTTTTAGGCCAGCGCAATGAACTTATAAGATCCTGTAAAATTTAGAAAATGTCAACTATATTCTTGCAGGAATCCGTGTTTAACAAACTTGGTTGGCCACGGCAGAATTTGCCAAAAGAATCGACAAAAACACACTTACAATTATGAAATCACTTCACTCAAAAAAATATAAACACTGCGCTGCATTATATTATATTGCTTTTTTGTATCAAATGGCGTGGATAATAAATATTGTCACGATATTAGCAAAATTAAGGAGTGGGCTGCCGTCTTCTACCGATCTTAAGGTAGTGACGTGAATGCACACAATAATTCAATCATTATGTATCTACATAACGAACAATAACTGCGTCTACATATAGGTGACCATGCACGTATACGAGTAGCGGAGAGTCAATGCACTACACATTCATATTCTAGATACTCCTATAAGTATGCAATGAAAAACTATAAAATTGTGCATTGTAGTACAGCTGAGAAGTTTGAGATCTCATGGAGATCTATTGGTTTAGAAAAGCGAATGTTAAACTCAAAGAGTATAAAGAGGCACATATTGTGAGGCGAGTATTCATTTGAGTGGAGCACTCAATCGGTTAATTGATTGCACGCGATCTGGCGGCCAGTAGTAGAGTTTAATGTTGGAGTTATCAGTCAGTTTGGTTATTAAGCCAGCGAGTAGCAAAGTCTAGTGTTATTTTGAAGTACTGTAATAAGGCCATTTTTCCATATTCAATATTGGAGTTATTATTCACACGTTTAGTGATTCGAACTTAGCAGAGGATTGCAAATAAAGAGGATTTGCAGCCTTCGTTTACAATTGGTGTCGAGAAGTGAGATTGGTTTGAATAAATTCCCGAAGATTTGGGAAATACAACTTGGACATGGCAAAGTTCAGTGATTGAAGATCCGTTAACTAAAAAGGAGTTGAGAACCGTGATTAAATACAACTGTCAAGTAAGACATCGAACTCAAGCACGGCTTACGAGAGGTAATGGAGTCTCAAGAATTGATGTTGACGAGTTTGTACTTTATCTGATGGGGACGAACAACAACAAAAATTGAAGAGAAAACGAACATCGCAGACAGTTACGAGCACAGACTTAACATGATATTGGATGCAATATACTGCTCAACATCGACAGTGGCATCTCAGCTGAAACGCAGGAGACAGCGTTTAACATCCAAGATGGAAGAACAGAAAACGTATATGTCATCACAGATGGAATCCCAAGACACACGTATAATGACATCAAAGATTGAAGCACAGAAACGCGTATTTTCGGAATTCAGCACAGATATCATCTCAGATTCTCCACACAACTAGAAGAGGTCAGGAAGTCGCGTATATCATCTAAACCTGGAAGCGCTATAGGAAGAAAAACTACACAGTTTCATGAAGGCTTCAGTGGTCGACGGATAAAATCGAGGCCGAGGTGGATGCTTTGAGAGGAACGTAATCGAGCAGTTACACTAAATCGTCCACAGTTTCACGAGTACTCCAAGGTAAAACACCATCCTTTGACGGTCTGTTCTTCCAGGTCTTTAAGCTTACAGTTTGAGAAGACCGCAGCAAAGTGAACCTGTAATGTGGAGATAAAGTTTGCCGCACTCTTCGTAGCATTGAAAGGGCCAGCTGCCGAAAATCCTTACAGACTATTCCTAGAGTACGACGGAACATTATGACGCATTAACATGGCTGCTGTATAACGGCGGATACGGAAGGCGAACACAGGAAACAGATATTTCAAATAGAATTGCAACCGCTACAAAAACTACGAGACTTTGGCAGAGTTTGCTTCGGACATTGAAGATTGGCTTATCTTGCAAATTCGGATGCTCCGTGGATTACACGGAAAGAGTGAAGATTTCAGAGCTTTTACAATGGCATACTGGACGTCGAAACGAAGCCGAGCCACATAGCGAACCCAAAGCAAACATTTTCTGAAACGGTTATCCGCATACATTGATCAGGAAACGCGGCGTATTATGAGTACCCCAGCATACAACAGCTCATCGTGTGGAAGTAGAAAGCCTAGAGTTGGGTAGATACAATTTTAGGAAGTGACTAAAGGGATTACAGCAAAACACTGCCGGAGTTATGAGTTTTTTCAGTGCGGTAACCCAAGTCACATTGCACGTCCTTTGCAGCACCGTTCATGTAGTTCCAACTTGGGTGGTCGTAAACGCAAGCTGGAGGAGATAAACAAGAGCGAGTCAATGTAAAGACAAGAACTTGCCCCAGCATTGAATGTCGTGTGATACTATCTCGCAAACTGGAAGGAAATCGAGCATCTTACCATAAAGGGAATGTGGATGGCAAGGAGCGTGTAATGACTGTAGTATATGGGCGCATCTCATTCTTGTCCGATCTGTTTGGTCAACAGGAAAGTAAAGCCATTACCTGAAGCAAGATTGCGTACGATTACTGGCGAGTATACCAAGTCCAGGGAGAGTGTATGTGAAGTCTTAATTGGGAAGGTCATGGTTTTACACAAATTCGTTGTGGCGGAGATTGTTGATTGAAGTTATTTGGGAGTGATTTCTTGGTTGACCATGACATCAAGATCGGATATGCAGAGAGGGTGATGCATTATGAGAACCAGATTGTGCCACTTAACTTCAGATTGGGAAAAGAGGGTTCCAGCTGTTAAGGCAGTGCAGGTGGAGGAAATTCGGCAGAGACCACGAATTCAAGGAAAGGTAGATCGAGAAAGGTTTGATGGATCGAATGGGCCAAATAAAGCGAATCAAAAGTACCTGCGGAGAAACCCTGGCATTGCAAAACCTAAAGAGGCGCAGGAAAACGAGCCACCGAATTCCGATAAAGAATGCGAGGGTAGTTTTCAAGCCAGAGCGCACTACTGTGGGGAAACGTGGGGAACGATACTGATTATGCAGCAAATCCGTCCCAGCGCAAGCTCTAGGGGGGGGGGGGGGGGGGGCGAGTATTTCATCGGCCAAACAACAGAGTGTGAAGGAACGAACCAGGGTATGAGTGGTACGATGAAACACAGGACCTGAGACAATACTTCGAAAGTTTCTTGTCGGGAGATTTGGTACTGTTATACAACCCTCACCGGGGGGGAGGAAGGTCTTCCATCCAAATTTCGGTGCAGTGTGAAGCGCCCGTACAAGGTTGTGAAGAAGATCTTGATACCATCTACAGGCTACAGCATTGAGAAACAACGGAGTTGAGAAGAGTGGTACAATTTGGCGCTGCTATCGCATTTAGATCGAGAGATTTGTCTGATCGGGACGATCAGACTTAGGTGGAGGGCAGTGTCACGATAGTAGCAAAATTAAGAATTGCTGCCGTCTCTAAGCCGAGGCTAAGTAGGGACGTGAATGCACATCATAATCAATCATTATGTATCACATAAACGAAACAGTAACTGCGTCTACTTTATATGGTCACGCATTGACGTATCGAGCAGCGGAGAGTCAATGCACTAACACATGCATATATCTGAGATATTCCTATTATTATGCAGTGAGAAAAACTATAAAATTTGTACAATTGTAAGTTACAGCTGAGAAGTTTGAGAGCTTCATGATATGTTAGTGGATTCTAGAAAATTGAAGTTAAAATCAAGAGTATTAAAGCGAAAGATTAGAGCCGCTGTAATTCAGTTTGAGTTGCGCACTCAATCAGTCCATTGATTAAGCACGCGATCTGGCGGCCAGTAGTAGAGTTTAATTTAATTTTTATCAATCAGTTTGGTTATTACGCCAGCGAGTAGCAAGTATAAGTGTTATTTTAAGTGCTGTATAAAGCCATTTTTCCATTATTCAAATTGGAGTTATTTATTCACAGTTTAGTGATTCGAACTTAGCAGAGGATTGCAAATAAGAGGATTTGCAGCAAATCGTATCAATATAAACGTTTCAGTGTTTTCACAATTTCTTATTATTCTGTCCAATGTTCGACACCTTCCGTACAAACAGCTGATTCGAAAAATCATTGCCCTTCCTCTCTCGTACAGTCCGTCGTCGATGCAGAATACCCAATTCGATTAAAGCGGAGCGCAGAACGGGAGCGTAATCGAAATGCAGAATAGGGGTGATGTATTCTACCATAATCTAGCAAGCAGCTATGAATGTATACAGTCCCATCATAATAATGACTAGTATTGATCGGTCTCTGATCCAGCTCTTGAAAACACTTACAGGAGCAACTCTCTGGGTGCCTATGCAGCTCCTTGGAATTGTAGCATAATCGCTGAAGGTAGTAGGAGGGCATATGTATATAAACTTTTGCCTTTATCAATCCGTTAAGAGAAGATTATGTGTCAAAAGATCCCGGTAGTGCTCGGTTGTGCCGGCACCCACCGCATATACATATTCTATGCCCACTTGTAACTAAATGCGTTGAGAATATTCCGCAAAGATGCTTGTAGAGTAAGACCATCGTAACATAATTCTAGAGAAGATTTTTCACCCACACAACTTTACACATTTTTGACGTAATTTAAGGACATTTTGGAGTTTTAAGAGAGTTAAATTGAAAATTCTTAACGGATTAGCTGTATAAAAAATGTAAAGAAGTTGTTAATTATTAAGACAGTTGTCGTTATCCACATCTTAGCTGCCTGAGTGGGTGAATGTGGCCGACTAAGTTTTGTGCTGCCTTTGTCTCTACTACTTTCGCACATGCAATATCTGTATTTTAATAAAAGTAAGAGAACCGCAACAGAACGAATAGTTAGTAGGAAATCGGTAAACCATGTAAATCGCGGGTAGGCAATTCACCATTGGGGAAATATTGAAGTTTGGTCATTTCCAACTCTAGAAAAATTTTATTTTGATGTATTAACCACAATTTAACTATCTTTTAACGTTTTCATAGATTTTTTTTTAATTTTTAACGAAACACCGCCTTCAAGTAGGTTGTATTGTGGAATTACCTACCGCACAAGTTTGACACATTTCTATTGCTATCCGTCGTTGGTGATTTTCTGTAGCTTTACGTCTCGTGGACATGAATGAAAATGCATGTAAACATCTACATACCTGTAGCGAATTTTAAAGATCTGTGCTGACATATCTGTTGATATTTGTGACGACAGCACTGCTAGTAGCGCATTAGTGTCTACACTTGCCAATGTATTCGGAGTCTCTATTTCTCCTCCATTTTAGTCGCCGACTCTTCCACATTCAGGATGAAATTGTTTTCATCAGCGTCGATTCCTTCCGATTCCATAAACTCTCGTATCGTGCTGAAGTTCGGATTTTATTGTCGGTTGTTTCAATTCACGGCTCTCCAACTCCTTCAGTTGCTGGATTTTCAATTCACTCAACTTTGCCATGTCCTTGTTTTCGAATCTTCGGATTTTATTCCAACAATTCCTCTTCTTGACACCAATTGTAACGAATTGAGGGAAATCCGGTTATTATGCACCTTCTGCTTACGTTCGGTATCGCTGAACTGTCGAATAAATAACTCCAATATTCAGTATTGCGATATGGTATTTATTTAGTCTACTTTGGGAGTAGTCTCACTTATTTTTCAATATCACGTACTTCACAAAAACGTGTTTTAATCTAACTGATTACTTTTCCTCAGCTTTCGCTGCTTTTATACTCTCGGTTTTTCTCGTTCATCCATTTCTCCCAAGTTCTAGTCATTTCGCGACAATCTGTCCGAGAACAGTTGTATCTCATGCTTGTTTCCAGCCATATACATGCATGTTGTAGTTTATTCTTTTCTTATGCATATGCGTGTGTATGTGTAGTAACTATGTAATACTTCGGCTGAGACTACATCTGTGTGCATGAAGCTATCTCTTCGATGCCTTGTACTTTTGTTTGTTGTTGATTGCTTACCTAACAGCATACTGATGCTAATATTCGCCACAATATTAAGGTAATGGGTGACCGACGTTAAACGTTCCAATTCGTTTGGGAGTTGCATATGATCCATCAATCGAAAAGGCGTGGCAGAAGCGCGGGCTGCAAAATTTCTACGATCTGTTCAAATCTTACGATATTAGACTCATCAAGTGGTTCATACTCTGAAGAAAGAGGAGTTAGAGCTCACGAGGGCATAATAACTGGACACTGCCTTCTGGCGTCACATGCCTCATAGTTAGGCCTCGCAGTAACAGCAAGTGTAGAAGTGTGAGCTGCAGGAAGAAACGTTTGATCACGTTCTGTGTTCGTGTCCTGCGCTCGAATTTTATATTTGACTTCCTTTCGGATTATACCAAAGAAAACATAGATTAAATCCCCAGAATGCTTCGACCGACCCATATTCGCATTCTGAATCTTGACATTTGAACTCATCATAGTCGGTAGAAATATTAATTCTATCGTCCTTAGATTGTGAGCTCGCATTATTTTATGAGTAAGCCTGATGCTGCTAATTTTCAGCCGATCTATGATTTACGACTCGAAATCAAATTTTTCTATTCATTATCATTTTTACGTTGGACAGTTTCATATCTATCATTTGTGTGAGATGGTGAAAATCCCTCAAAACGGCTTCTTGATACAAAAGTTGGGGTTTCGTGTTCTGACATCCGCTAAAAATACTAAAACTAAAGCCTGCTATGGAATCGTAACATCCGTAATCCGTATAACTCGTCACGTAAACATGGTTTTTGGATTATACATAGTGGCGCGTACTACTTGTTTTATAATAACAATACTTCATGCAAAATAACAGAGATTTGTTGCTATCATATATTATAACCCATTTAACTTATACGACTGCTTATACTTTAACATATAAATGCGACAGAATTTTAAAAGATTGAAAAATAAAAAATAAAAAATGTAGTATATAACGTAAAAACGGTATGTTTGTAATTTGTGTAACTTTATAATGACATTTATATATTTTAAGGACAAACTGTAATAAATTGTAAATCTCCGAAGCAGAAGGGCACATAATGCACAGTTCATAGAGTGCGCACACGGACTTGGCCAAAACGTCTTCACAATGTACCAGAATGTGCTCAGAGGAAGGTCTACTGCCACAACCTTGGAAAGAGCTTAGCAAGCAGCTACATGCGAAGGACACCAACAAAAAAAGCACTGCTCGCTCTGTGAAAAAGAAAAAGTAGTAGTTATATGTAGATATGTGGATATAACATGTAACTAATTAGTTTCTGCTAGGTAGTACGCGATCTAAATACAAAATCAAAAGGAAGACTGTCATTAAACAAAGAGAGGAATTAACTGCCGGGCTGAGGAGCTTATTGTGGAAGACAGCGGTTCTTGATGCGATCTATTTCAGGAAACACTATTATTCAGGAACATTAGTAGTTTCAAGCTCGGTACCAGTTACAGTGCTCAAGACCTGCATCAGGGCTTCAACTTCAAGCAGGAGTATAGTGACGCAAACTCACTGTATATTGCAAGTAGTTCCTGTTCACGACCTGTCCCTGCTCGATTTGGACACGTGCCCTGAGAGTGACAGACGTCGAAGGTTGCCACACGAGAGAAGAACTAATATCAAGGCCTGTTACGCTGCTGGAAGAAATATATGAAGGTGCAGCAGACCACCAAAAAGTTATGGGGGACTGGAAACCATTGGACAGGACTGCTTCAAATTAATTTCCAGGCAACTTAAACTAGATGAAAGGAGCGTGAATAAGTGAGCGCCAGCTTGATGTTCTCGAAAATTTAGCAATGAAAGAGGATGCAAGCATCGAGTTGAAATGGCAGGAAAAAGATATCACTTGCAAATAAAACTATTGAGCTGCAACAGTTGCAACTCAATCGGAAAAAAGGGAGTATGGTATAGTTGTTCACACTGTTTAACCCTCTATTATATATTTCTTTTTTATAATCTCTTCAATTCCTCACTTCACTCTCTCATTTCTGAACCTAATGCAATTCACTACTCCATAACATTCATTTTCTCATATTCTATAAACTTGTCATATTCTGCATCTCGTCTTTGTTCTGATCACCAATTTTCTTTCACGTGGTTTCTCCTTTCCATGATGACTTCCTCCCATTCCCTACCTCTATTTACATTTTTATTTTTGTGTTTTAGTAAGTAAAATTGTTGAATTTGTTTACTTTTTCAATGATCATTATTACTTCAGGTTAAGTTTTCATAAGTGAATTTATATATAATAGAAACAAGTTTGAAAGAAATAAAAAGTTACACAAAAAAAATACTTGGTCATTACTTTTTATGTTAAAATGCATATATGAATATGCTATGCACATACCAACGATAACGTTGAATTGTCATTTCACCTGCCCGTGCGAATCTGTGAAGCTTCGATGTGATCATATTAAGTCGTTCCCGAGATGGTCGGGTTTGTACTTTAATGGTGCTTGTTACTATAACGCACCGCATCTATATCCCCCAAAAAAATAATAAATAAAATAATAAAGGAAAAATAAATTTCATTTGCAAAGTGTGAAAGCATATTTTTCGTTGGCAATTGTAGTTTTAAAAGAATTTAGAGGATATTATTTATTTGGTTGCTTTAGCTCTTAGTCTACACAAAGAGGATAAGTCAGTAAGTAGGACTCAGTCTGCTACTCGCAGCCATTTGCTCGATGTTTTCTATGAGGTAGTCGCTGTTTTGGCGAGAGGGCATAAAATGTCTTATATAGATTTTCGTGGAGTATTTGAGTTTATTTTTTCACTGTATTTAATTAATATTTTCTCTTTCCAAAAATCACAGTTGCATAAGGTGCCTACACCGCAGGATAAATGTGAGAAATTTAAAAAACTCCCTCATAGAAAACATTCGCATACATTTTTTGATTCCAGCGAGTTACTCGCACTCGTAGCAAATTGGTGGCTCTTATTATAATTTATCCTCTTTGGTCTACAATGCTGGCGAAGAGTTTTATGAAGAGCCGTCACACGCTACTTTGACAACAACAAAGCAACCAATTTATGCGAATTTTTCTCAGGATAGTGTTTAGTTAATTTAGACCAGCGGTCATCATTTAGTGAAATAATTATTGGCGCTACTTCACACGTAGTATTATTCTCTTTCGTCTTTATTCGGCTTTAGTTGTCGCTGAACAGCAGTGAGTAGCAACATCGGATAAGGCTTATTGTTTATTTTCGCATTTGCGAAAACATATTTTAACAAACAAACGCTCGATGCGCAGACATGTTTTCATGGCTTAATGTTAGCATATTATGCGTCATTGTGTTTAATTTGTTTCCTTAGACATAAGCACTAAGTAGTATTGTATGGCATATTTTTTGTGTGTTAACAACATGCGTGCATACGTCCTACCTCAATTGATTTTTCATCAACAACTAAACCACTACAAAATAGTTGATTTTAGTTTACTCACACAGCCACAGTTTTTTGGGGACCCTTGATTAGACCATTTATGCGGTGTAGTGCCTTTGCTTAGTTGAGATTTTCGGGAAGATACTTAATAATTAATTTAATGCAATCTTTAAAATAAACACAAATGCACCACAACTGTCAAAAGGCATGTTTATAAATAAATCTGACATACGACTACCTTGAGAAAACATCGAGTAATTTGCCAAAGGTATAGCGAGTGGACGGCTCTTAACAAATATAAACCTCTTCGATACTGGTGTAGAGACAACTTTTGCCGTCCCCCGCTAAATCATGCCGCACCTCTTCAACAATAGCCGACAAATATCGCGGAAAGTAAAATTTTTATGACCAATTATCCCAAAGCAGTGGAGACTTCCACCGGATTGTACCAAACGTACACTATACACGAATCCTTCAAACTCTTATTTGCTGTGCTATGCCGGCTTAAAAGAGGCTCCTTTTGAAAAGTCATCAGAGTCATCGAAAATCTCGTGTTGAAATCATTTTGGTGTTGTTTGCGATAATTTCGAAATAGTTTAGGACTTTGTCTGGGAACTGGACTAAGAAGGCAATTGAAAAGTAAAGTCCTCTCCGCTACGAAGTCAAGCTCTACAAGTCACTGACAACAATAAATATAGATCTTGTGGTATTCGATAGAAAAGTGTCACGCGTTGGCCACGGTACAGTAAAGGGTGTGTCAGTTAGAACACTATTTGTTTTATGGAACGCTAAAACTTTGTATGGACTGCCAAGTGCATACTAATGTACAATTATTGAAATTGTTGCGTAGAATTAGTTTCTGCCGAAATTTCAGTATGCAAGTTAGGTATGATACACCACCTACATAACAAAGGCATTTCCTTGCATATAACCTGCTGCAGAAATAGGCAATACCAGGGCAACAGAAAACTAAAGCGTCAATAGTCAGTTGATGCAGCTTACCAACAATCCAATTACATTAGAAACATAACTTGCCTAAATGCCTGACATCACAGCATAGCAACAACAATTGCACGAGTTGGGTACGCAGCCCAATAGCAACCCACAACCCGCTACCTGCCTTTGCCTAACAAACCAGATATGATATTATAATCAGCATAGCAACATCATATGCGTGAGCTCGTTTATTATCACAACAAAGGGTGATCGCCGCTTGCACTTATCTTAGCAACAGCAGGCTGGGCATGCGGCACATAAGCATTGCCTGCTTTACCACCCACTGCATAGCAAGCAACGTTTGGTTGACGAGCTTGGTAGGTAGGCCAGCGGTACAACAGGTTATGCCTTGATATGACTGATGCACGTCCGAAGCAATACAATTCTGTTGCTAGGTTGCTAGCAATAGCATCATAACGACCTTTTTCTGCACAACAACATCAACAGGTGAATACCGCCGATCACAAGGGTATTTAAGGCGGTGTCATCGCCCTTCAAAGGCAGTTCTTCTTTGGAAGTAAAGTAAGGTTGCAAAGCAACCAATTTAATTTATTAAATAAAAGTGATTATCTAATATAAAATAAAGTTTGTGTTTTATTTGGAATAAACAATATGACTTGCTTAACTGGCGCCCAACTAGGAAAAGAACCAAGTGTCCTGTGAAAAAATAAATGGCCTTAAAAAAGGATAGTGACTTAACAGAAAATAAATTTGATATCCTTACAAAAGGAAGTGTAAAAAATTAAAAACTTAACTATTCATAAATTATCCTTATAAAGAAGAAAAACTGTTAAACTTTGAAAAGTGGAAAGTGTAACAAAAATAATAAATAAACAATAACTAGCTAAAAAATATCCTTTCGAATAAAAGGATTAAATTGTGAATGTGTGCGGAAGCATATTTGAAAAATATCCTTATGGAAGTTAAAATTTTTATTTTCGAATTCGATAAATTGAATAGAATTTAATTAAAGATACAAGTCGTAAAAGAATAAGGAATTAAATTGTGACTGCAAAAAATTCGTTAAGAAAATTTTAATCCTTTTAAGAGGATCGTAAGAAAAACGAATTGCGAATATCCTTAAGTGTTCGACACAAAAATAAATGTGTACGCAAGAGAAACCTTTGCGTTAAAAACAACTAAAAACAAAGCAAAATTTTGAAAATTAAATACAAGTGATGAAAACCTAAGCAATATTAACTATATTCAACTACCAATGGGATGTGGAAGCGGCCAAAACCCAACTTTATCGAACGAGAGAGGAAAGAACCAGAAATTCTAGCAGCATATGTACATATGTAAGAAAAAATTTATGTTTAAAAATCATTTTTTTAAGTGTATTGCAGAAAAATATTTAGAGTAACTAGGCGATTAAAAATTAACTAAAAGATTTATATTTTGGATTCTAAAAATAAAAACTGTAATAACTAAAAACTAAAAATGGATAGAAGTGCAGTGACTAGTTTATTAGAATCGACAGTAGAAGTAGTTGAACAGAATTTTAGGGAACAGTTGGCAGAGTTAAAACGGGAATTTCAGAGTATTTTGCCCCAACAAATAGAAGTGCTCAGACCCGTAACTATTGTCCAAGGTGTGCAAAGTACCCACACGAACCTTAATTTAGTTAAGTCTCTACCGGAATTTAGGGGAAAAATTTCTGAATACCCAGCATGGAGAGAAGCAGCTAGATTCGCGATAAGTTATTATACTGAGGGCTCGGACCCTTATTATATTGCCATGGGTATTTTGCGCAACAAAATAACTTCAGCTGCTAATGAAAATCTTAGCGCCTTTAACACCCCACTAAATTTTAAAGCTATCATAACAAAGTTGGACCAGTTATATGCGGATAAAAGACCACTCCACATATTAGAGAACCAACTCAACACCTTGAGGCAGGGTAAAATGTCTATTAGTGAATATTATGATGCAGTTGATAGGCAACTGACATTGATTTTGAATAAAAATATAATGACCTATAGCAGCAATGAGCAACTCACTCATGCATTTAATGTAAAGGCAAGGGGAAAATGCTTTAAGGGTTTTTATTTCTGGTCTCAAGCGCCCACTTTGCGATACCCTTTTTTCTGCAAAACCCACCTGACCTTCCCAGTGCACTTGCCGCAGCGCAAGAGTTGCAACATAATCGTGAACGATATGAGTTCGCACATACATATGCCTCGGGAAGATTACCACAATTGTATCAAAGTGCTCCATTGTCTAACACTTGGCCTCAACCGAATCGATCAAACAATTCAGTACAATATCCTGTCCCGATGGAAATAGATCAGGGATCCTCTTGTTTCAGGCAAAATCCTCAAACAAGAACTAATAACTCCGAGCCATTCAACCATCAACGAGCATTCCACCAGGGAAATAGTTTAAATTATCAAAATTCTTATCAACAGCGGTCGCGTCAACAAGCCAACACTTTCGCCCCATCACAACAACAGCATAGGAGACCTTATGCTAATAACATATCCAATCAGGCATCCTTGCAACGGCAACAAGCCAACAACTTCGCCCAACCACAACAACAGTGTAAGAGACCTTATACTAATAGGACCTCCACTCAGGCTCCTGCCCAAAAACTTCAGCGTATCAACGCTATGGGAAACGAGCCATATTCTCCCGAATTGGACGAATATGAAGACCCATTTCTGGATGAACCCTACTGCTCCGAAATAGGAGACACCCAATCACCAGATGAGATCAATTTTTTAGGCTAAGGTCCAACTTGCCCTTCATTACCCGAACGTTACCAAATGGGCAAGTTCTTAAAATTTTAGTAGATACGGGAACAGCGAAAAATTACATAAAAAGATATAACTTCTTGAAAGGTATAACCCCAATAAATTATCCCTTTCAATTGAGATCTATTAATGGCGTAAATAAAATTTCTGAGAAATGTAAAGTAAATATCCTGGGATCGACTGCTACATTTTTTATACTTCCCCAATTAGATACTTTTGATGGAATCATTGGGTATGATTTGTTAAAAGATATCGAGGCAAATATTAACACTAAAGTTGGTCTCATTTTCCACAAAAACGGAAACAGAGAAACTTAACTTTTTTCAATGCCTAGAAGTAAACATGGCCCAAACTAAAACTCTTGACGAACCCTGTAGTATCAAAATATTGAAGCAGCGTAATTCGAATGCGTTTGCGAATCCCAATAGAGCTCTCCCATATAACACAAATGTTATCGCAACAATAGACACTTTAACTGATAAGCCAATTTATTCAAGAAGCTACCCTTACCCAATCTCGGTAGGAAATTTTGATAACAATGAAATTGAATCTCTGCTTAAAGACGGCATAATAAGAAAATCCTATTCACCCTATAATTCCCCTGTCCATGTAGTTTCAAAGAAAGGTTTAGACGACGACGGAAATCTAAATTTAAGAATGGTTATCGATTTCCGGAAACTAAATGAATACACTACATCTGACAAATATCCTATCCCGATACTACAGTAATACTTTCAAATCTGGGCAAGTCAAAACTATTTACAACACTGGACCTTAAGTCTGGATTTCACCAGATTTTTCTTTCAGAGAAAGACAGGTGCAAAACTGCATTCAGCGTTTGCCCTTTGGTTTGAAAAATGCACCGAGCATATTTCAAAGGACAATTGACGACATTTTGCGCGATGACATCGGGAAAATATGTCACGTTTACGTTGATGATATCATCATTTTTTCACCCGATGAAAGCTCTCATTACAAGCATGTCGATACCATATTGAAAAAAATTGAACAAGCGGGAATGCGGGTATCGTTAGAAAAATCAAAATTTTTTAAAAGTGAAGTCGAGTTTTTGGGTTTCACAGTCTCACACAGAGGAATCCAAACATGTCCTAGCAAAGTAGATGCCATCCTTAATTACCAACAGCCAAAGTCGTTGAGATCGCTGCGGTCCTTTTTGGGTCTTTCCAGCTATTACCGCAGGTTTATAAAAGACTATGCGCATATATCAAAACCCCTCACAAAATATTTAAGACGCGATAATGGCCACGTTAGCAGTCGACAGTCTAAAAAAGTTAACATCTCCTTTGATGACGAAGCAGTCAAGGCCTTCAATAAATTAAAAACTATTCTGGCCTCGGAAGACGTCCTTCTTCAGCACCCAGACTACTCTAAGCCATTTGAGATAACAACCGATGCCTCATCCGTAGCCCTAGGAGCTGTACTTTCACAAAACGGCAAACCTATTACGATGATATCTCGTACACTGTCTAAGGCTGAAGAGAATTATGCTACAAACGAACGCGAACTTTTAGCTATAGTTTGGGCATTCCAAAAGTTAAGGCATTACCTATACGGTATTAAAAATATACATATCTTCACTGATCATCAACCCCTCGCATTTCCCATGTCGGATAAAAATCCAAATTCCAAAATCAAAAGATGGACTGCATTCATAAACTCATTCGCGCCGAAATATTTTTATAAGCCCGGAAAAGACAACAAAGTAGCTGATGCACTTTCGCGTCAATATATTCATAACCTTGACGACACAGATGATACAGTTCATAGTGAAATTTCCCTTTCTCATACAATTAAATCAATCAAAAACCCTGTCAATCAATTTAGAGCCCAATTGGTGCTGTTACCATCCGAGGTTAACAGCAAGTCCACCAAACTTTTTTTCCAAAAACTCCTTAGACACACCATACACTTTAAAACTGCGGAATATCTTCTACAAACAATCCGCGAAAAAGTTAACCCAAATGTAGTAAACGGAATCTGTTGCGATCTCGAAACCTTAGCAAGAGTCCAGTCGTTACTCCTGATCAAACTTCCCAGGTGTAAGATTCATCCACACAGAGAAATTGGTAATAGACCTAACAAAAAAGGAAGACCAAATCGAAACTGCTACTATGGAGCACAACAGAGCCCATCGCTCAATCCAAGAAAACTATAAACAATTGATATCTGAATATTTTTTCCCAGATATAAAGAAAAACTTTATTAACAATAGCTACAAACTGTAAAACATGCCTGGAAAATAAATATAATAGACACCCAATAAAAACTGATATAGGCCAAACACCAATTCCAGAATATCCCGGTGAAATCCTCCGTATTTTCTCTGTTGAGAAATTTCATTCTTTACCTGCATAGATATTTTCCAAATTTGCAATTCGATCCCATTGAAACCAGATCAACGACTGATATTAAAACGGCTTTATTAATAATATTGAATAAATTCAAAAAAACCAAAACAATCGTGTCCGATAATGAAAAATCTCTTCATTCGAATACAATATCTAATATGTTAAAATATCATTTCAATATTGAACAATTTTTCATACCACCCTTACACAGTAAAAGTAATGGCCAGATCGAAAGAGTGCATTCAACGCTAACAGAAATCGCTCGATGCATAAAAGCCGAACAAAATATAACAGATATTAAAGAAGTAATCTTACTTGCAACATATAAATATAACAATTCCATACATTCGACTGTAAATTCAAAACCAATTGATATTATTAATGATTTCACCAAAGATCACCTTGACTTAGTTAAAGCAGCACTTATTACTGCCCAAGATAATATCGTTAAAAAAGGAAGTAACAATCAGAAAATATTTCAAGAAGGTGAAAAAGTATATGTTCGCCGCAATAAACGTTTAGGGAATAAGTTAAATAAGGTGTACGTTCAAAATACAGTTCAAAAAGATTTGGGTACAACTGTCCTAATAAATGGCAAAAAAGTCCATAAAGATAATTTAAGGTAAAATTTTATCACAAAATGCCAATTGTTAAAAACAAAATTTTTTCCAACGACTTCTACTGTTCGCACTAAAGCTAGTGTTAATCATATTTCATTATAATTTTGCCATAACATTTTTTTACTAGTAATTGAGATTTATGCTAGAATAATTTGAAAAGTTCGAAAAATCACATTTTTTTAATAGGGGAGGAAATTATTATATAAACAAACGTACATGTGCATACGGCAGCTTTAATTTCCCTAACATTGATTAATAAAATTTAGAAACCATGCAATTAATTTAATAAATCATATTTAAAAATCTTTTTTATTGCCCAAAATTTATTCATTATTAAAAAAATGAAAAAAAAGAGATTTTTACTAAGACACCGGATTTTTACAAATCAAAATTATTAAATTGTTAATTAAAAGTATTTAATAGCCAAAAAAATCGTACATATGCATACGACACGTATAATTTTGTCAACATATCCTAAGTGACCCAAAAATGTGTTAAATATGCTAATTAAAGCAAAGTACGGCAGAATATTGTTGGCCGAATACAAATAGCTTTGTAAAAAAAAATATATGAAAAGTTAAACATTTTCACTTGATACATTTTTGTTCAAGCGTGGCTTTTGCCGTTGTCATATTTAATAAGTACAAGAACAACGCGAACGTGTAAGCTCTGATAATATAATTAAATTCTGAGTAGTCCTCAAAAAGCTAATTATAAAAAATACATTTTTTTTTATTGAAATTTTTGTACGTTCATATATTTACGTAGTAACAAAACTATAAATAATAAAAAAAAATAAACAAATTTTTAATTGTTCTCGAAAACGCTAATTAAAATTTTTTACAAATATATTTAATTCAAGAATTAATAAAGTAATTACAAAACAAATTTTGAATTATAATTATAAAAACTAAACGACTAATTATTTTTTTTCTATATATTTAATTTAGTGAAAGAAAACTATAAATATATAGTTATAAAAACAAAACTTATTTTTTGATAATTCGATATTATTAGATATTATTAAAACACAACTTTTGAATTGTCATTAAAAACGCTAATATAAAAACCAAACAACTACACTTCTTTTTCTCAATAAAATTTTCGCACAGATACGTTTATATGTACCTATGTATATGTAATTTAGTAAAAAAAAATTATAAATAATGTAATTAAGAAACAAGTTTAGAATTGTCCTTAAAAACGCTAATTATAAAAAATGAATTTTTTTTACTTAAATGTTTACTATGAAGAATATAAATAAAACACTCATTTTGAATTGTACTTAAAAGGCTAACTATAAAAGAAAACAATTTTTTTTACTGGAATATTCGTATGCTTTTATTTTTGATTTAGTAACAAAATTAAAAAAAAATTCCAAATATTATAATTAAAAAAAAACCTAAAATCTGAAATTTTCCTTAAAAATACTAATTAAAATTGTTGTAAAGATATGTTTATTATTTAATTTAGTAACAAAAGCTAAAATATTCAGCTTAATATTGCTCAAAATGTCAAACCAAATGATTTAAAATACTTCGATCTGATACCAAAATTTTCATTTCCACAAGTCATTAGTGTAAACTTATTCACTTGCAAAAAAATCAATTAAGATATAGTTATAAGTTTTAGATTAAGCTGTATGTATTTATAATTTCGTCGTATCAGGGACGCTCCGAACTTAAGAAGGGGAGGAGTTAAGGTATGATACCACCACCTACATAACAAAGGCATTTCCTTGCATATAACCTGCTGCAGAAATAGGCAATACCAGGGCAACAGAAAACTAAAGCGTCAATAGTCAGTTGATGCAGCTTACCAACAATCCAATTACATTAGAAACATAACTTGCCTAAATGCCTGACATCACAGCATAGCAACAACAATTGCACGAGTTGGGTACGCAGCCCAACAGCAACCCACAACCCGCTACCTGCCTTTGCCTAACAAACCAGATATGATATTATAATCAGCATAGCAACATCATATGCGTGAGCTCGTTTATTATCACAACAAAGGGTGATCGCCGCTTGCACTTATCTTAGCAACAGCAGGCTGGGCATGCAGCACATAAGCATTGCCTGCTTTACCACCCACTGCATAGCAAGCAACGTTTGGTTGACGAGCTTGGTAGGTAGGCCAGCGGTACAACAGGTTATGCCTTGATATGACTGATGCACGTCCGAAGCAATACAATTCTGTTGCTAGGTTGCTAGCAATAGCATCATAACGACCTTTTTCTGCACAACAACATCAACAGGTGAATACCGCCGATCACAAGGGTATTTAAGGCGGTATCATCGCCCTTCAAAGGCAGTTCTTCTTTGGAAGTAAAGTAAGGTTGCAAAGCAACCAATTTAATTTATTAAATAAAAGTGATTATCTAATATAAAATAAAGTTTGTGTTTTATTTGGAATAAGCAATATGACTTGCTTAACTTGCATTAAACTTAGTTGCAACTGAAATGTGTCTCTCCATTTATCTCTACACTATTCTAAACTTCTATGACCGAAAGTGTTTGTCTCCAGGATTCAGCTATAAGTTATACACTATGACCAACAGAGGTCGTGTCTCCGCTATTAAGTACAACCCGCTTTGTAGCGAGTTATTTTACCACTGCCGCGAGTCTTCAATAATTGCCGCTAGATGGGTCTCCTTAACATTATATAAGTGATACGCGTTTTTTACCCGCAAATGTAGATGCACATACATGTAAAAAAACGGCCTTATAATTTGAGGAGAAACCACGTTATGTGTGTCAAAAAAGGTTTTTTTTTACTTTTTTATGGAAAGTGAAGTCATCAAAGGTTTTTAATTCAGAGGAGGTTATCTTTTAATTAAGAGGGCGCATACCAAATTTCATTACTGTATCCTTAGACGTTTTCAAGATATAGCCACCGCAAGCCGTTCTAAACCTCTTTCAATAAGTGCCCATTTCTTAAGTTTTATGCAGATTGATTCAGCCCAACACAGAGAAGCAATGTTTGGGGGATGACCCTTAGGACAGAAATAATGACGAACAGTCTTAGGAGTGGGCAAGGTATTTCGTGCTACAGTCGAAAAATTAAGTCTGACCCATCAAATACTCTCTAATTTGATTTCAAAATACTCATCAAGCAACGTAAAAAATAAACGTTGACTACAATCTACAAACAACGCAACGGAAACACCAAAGGAATACAAAACCTTACGGTTTGCTGGCGCTGTCAGTCAATTTCATTAAATAAAATAATTTAAAAAAAAATTTAAGTTAAACGGTTTTTATTGAAAACAGTACTTACATGAAGTAATAATAATACTAAAAGCTAGAAAATAATTAGGTAGGTCCTAGGTACTAGTCATCACACTCCTCATGAAATTTCTAAAAATGTGAGGCGTAGCATGACCTTATTAAGGTTCAGTTGGTCTTACTTATGACTATCAATAGAAATTTGACGCGTCCAACGCTTTTATATGTCTGATCAACGCCCAAGATTGATAAGAAGTGTGATGACTAGTACCTAGGACCTACCTAATTATTTTCTAGCTTTTAGTATTATTATTACTTCATGTAAGTATTGTTTTCAATAAAACCGTTTAACTAAAAACTTTTTTTATTACTTTATTTTCAAGTTTTTAGTCTTTATTTAATTGCCTATTATTTATCATTCCATTTAGTTCATTTAGTGACTCTTTATTACAAGGACTACTTCCTGACAATTTGTTACAATCTAAGTCCTCAATACATAATCCGTTGTGAATCAAACTAAGTGTGATATCTTCTGTATAAACGTCAAAATTCCAAAGTGATTGGATCACCTGATTTGTAATTGACTATCGCTGTCTCATTCTGTATCTCTTTCTATCACCCGCTGAATATAGCCGGCCCTATGCGCCGCCATATTGAACACCATGTCAAAACGCTAAAAAGTAGCCATATTGAACATCCTGTCAGGCAGTTGATTGATAAGATATCACACTTAGTTTGATTCACAATGACATAATCCTTCCAAAGACTTTACTCGACTCTGCGCCACGTATGCTTATCCCTCCTCCAACTCCAAAATATTTTGATGTCACTTCTACCGGACTGTATGTAATATTTGTTCCAAATATGAGCCAAATCGGACATCATAGGTCGCTTTCTATCCATGTATGTATTATGTGTTCCAAATATGAACCAAATCGAACCACAAGTACAATTTTTTTGAATATCTCGAACCTTGCGCCACCTAGCGGCGATTTTTTTTCATAGGTCGCTTTCTATTCTTGTATGTATTATGTGTTCCAAATATGAGCCAAATCGGACTACAAATACAATTTTTTTGAATATCTCGATCCTTGCGCCACCTAGCGGCGATTTTTTCTTATTACTGCATTGTCATCGGGTTCTGAACTATATTCCAAGTTTCAAGCTTTTAGCTTATCGGGAAGTTACTTAAATTTTAATTACAAAATTCGTTCACAACGACCGTGCAGCCGTTTTTATTATAACTTGGTTGTTTGACGTCCGATTTTTGATATTGATGCATCATTATTTTGGTGTTGGAAATCTGCATATTTGCTTTTAATGTCCTTTCGAGCTATGAAGCCGTTTTCACTTGATTAGGTTTTATCCCCTTAAAGTATCTTTTTGTTTAACCAGGCATAAGTATTTCTGAATTCATGACATATTTACTTTTGAACCATTTAGCTAAGTCAATAAACTAAGAAGTTATAGTGGGGCGTACTTTCACAACTTTTTTACGCCCGGTCTACTGTATACTTGATTTACTAATACCTACCTTCCCTAACCAGCTAGAAAATACTTTCTAAAAAAATAAATTGCATTGGCGCATAAGGGGGCGGCAGTCAGTTTTTCGCATTTTCTGAACATTGCGATTTTTTGAGTTTATCTATGTGTGCGATATCATGAGTGTTGTGAATTTCTCATAAATTCATAAAACATTATGAATAATAAATATAGAAATAAATTTTTGATTTATAAATAAATATGTACATTGTAAAAATAATCGAAGTTTAATATGTACACTTACGGTAAAAAAAAAGCCCATTCAAATACCACAAACAGAAGTCAGATTTCTCGACTAAGAATGGGAATTGTTGTTTTGCAACTCATCCCAGCTAGTTGAAGTGAGTCTCCAAGCATATTTCCTTATAATTTTAAGACGGGTCATACGACAACAACAAAGTTTAAAAAAACTCAAAAAATTTTAGTTTAGTAATAAACATTTTATTTCTTTAAATGAATAGAACAAGCTAAACTGCATTTAAATTTATGCATTTTTGCGTCTTTTATTATGGAAATTATATTATTATTGGTTTAGTAAGAGCTTTTAAAAAAAAATCTACTTAATACCGGGTGTGGCCCCCTCTTGCGTTGATCACGCATCCCACTCGGGACTGCATGCTTTCGTACAGTTTCCGAATCAATTCCGGCGTAATATCATTACACCACGTATTTAATAATTTCTTTCAATTGTCTGATGTTAGTATGCTTTTGCTGCCGTACCTTCATTTTTAAAATTGACCACATATTTTCAATGGGATTGAGCTCGGGGCTATTTCCCGGCCATGACATCGACTCAATTCCTAAAATAGACTTGTATTCTCCCACCTATAAGAGGAAAAACATATCCTTGATTCTAAATCGTTGAAAAAAAGGGTTTGTATGCCTAAATACGGCGTCGTGCTTACCGATTTCGAACGATGACAAGGTGCAGAATCATCCTGAAAAATAATTCTTTCTATGTGCGCGCTTAGCCACTCAATACTAGGTAAAACGCCATCTTTGATGATGCCCATGTAGGCGGATGAGTTGAAGTATCCCTCCAGCAACAAAATTGTTCCAACTCCCTGGCTAGTTATTGCCCCCACACCATTACATACGGAGAATGCTTCACTGTTGTCTGTACGCAATTGTGAATAAACCTTTCCTTTTTTTCGGCGGACCACACATCCTGAATCTGAACCAAATAGATTTATTTTGCACTCATCACTAAATATGATTGGTTCCCAATCCTTTCCAGTCCAATTCCTTTTTTCGAGACACCAGCTTAGGCGGGCGGAACGCATTTTTAGGGTGAGAAGCGACTTTTTAGGCGGTCTATGAGCCATCAAACCTTTTCCTGTAAGCGACGCTGTACCGTAGAGATGCTTATTTCCATGTTGATGCGCTGCTTCAACTCAGCGGTTATTTCTGGGACAGTTTTATGCCGATTCCGCAGAGCTATCGTGACGATATCCCTATCATCGTGATCTGTTGTCTTGCTTGGGCGTCCACTTCCGGATCGACGGGCCAAACTGTGTTTCAGTGTATTTCGTCCAGAATCTTCTTACGGAAGACTCATTGCAATGTGCTGTAGGTGCTATATCGGCATTTGGTATGTTTTGCTGTTTGTATGCAATTATGTTGTTTTCTCCATATTGTTGCTTTCACGTAAACTGATAAGACTCTTACTGTGTTTCTCATCGCAAAATATCACAAAATGAATTAAGGATGTATCAATGCTTAGTACAGATACTAAAAAGCTCCGTTAGATAGCTCTACTTACAGAAAAAATGCCGCAACTGTCAAAACACTGTAGTCGGCTTTTGTTTTGACCATAAGTGTATATTTGCGTTTTTTTTCTAAATCTTCAAAATATTTTCTGCTCGCTTAGAAAAAAATGTCAATTGAAAAGCAACAACAAATTAAACTATTCGCTTAGTTTGTTTTCGTTTTCCAAATGAATTTTTTTATCCAAGCGAGCCGAACAAATTTTTAAGCTTTAGAATAAATGCTAATTTTTCCATAGGTTCAGCAACACCACTAACCACGAACAATTTAAGAGACTGGTGAATATGATGGCAGAGCGGCCAGACATTGTGCTTAAATATCGAGGGAACTCGAAAGTAAACATTCAAAATTTTTGGGATGATGTAACCAATCAGCTAAACATGCTTGGGCCTCCATGCAAGAGCTCAAAAGCCTGGAGAAAGGTGAGTATTTTACGCCTTAACAGCGGTAGTGTACGTCAAAAACATTGCAATGTAAAAGTAATGTGGAAACTAAGAAGACGGTGAAGCTCACCGTAACGTAATATAGTGGCTAGACAATAAATATTACTGCCGTCGTGATGGTACAAACTCACTCGTCAACGTTTTTTCGCACCGCTATACTCAAAGCGGTGAACATTTTGTAAAACACTCGAAATAATTCATAAACATAAACAACAATTTTAACTTTACTTGTTTGTTTACGTGTATCAAATTACTCGAGGTAGTCGGTATTTTTTTTTATTTTCAGATTTTGTACATATTTATAAAAATGCCTTCTTTGCATTGTCGTGACATATTTGTGTTTATTTTAATGATTGCATTAAATTAATTAATTCTCTTTCCGAAAATAGCAACTACGCAAAGTCACTACACCGCATAAATGTATAGGACATTGTGGATAAGACAAGTGCGATAACTTCTGCATAGACGTCAAAATCACAAATAGAATGGATCACTTGATTTCTAATTGA
The DNA here is from genome assembly GCA_029619165.1 of Eurosta solidaginis. NCBI lineage: Eukaryota > Metazoa > Arthropoda > Insecta > Diptera > Tephritidae > Eurosta > Eurosta solidaginis. Next base: position 58,933 of record JARSSU010034190.1, read on the forward strand.
TTATCGCTGTCTGATTCTGTATCTCTTTCTATCATCCGCTGAAGAAAGCCGGCCCTATGCACCGCCATATTGAACACCCTGTCAAAACGCAAAAAAGGAGCCATATTGAACATCCTGTCAGGCAGTTGACGGATAAGATATCACACTTGTTTTCATTGTGGATAAGACAAGTGCGATAACTTCTGCATAGACGTCAAAATTACAAATAGAATGGATCGCCTGATTTCTAATTGATTATCGCTGTCTGATTCTGTATCTCTTTCTATCACCCGCTGGAGATAGCCGATACTATGCACCGCCTTATTGAGCACCCTGTCAAAACGCTAAAAAGTAGCTATATTGAAAATCCTGTCAGGCAGTTGACGGATAAGATATCACACTTGTTTTATCCACAATGCTTGTTTTATCCGCAATGGTCTATGACACAGTTAAAAAAAATTTACCAAAACTTCCTTGAGAAAACATACGGCATGAATTGGTTGCTTAGTTGTTGCCAAAGTAGCGAGTGACGGCTCTTGCAGGTCACGGCCCCGCTTGTGAGGAAACCCCTTAGCTGTCAATGGCGTTATTCAAATTAAAATGTGATTTTGTGCGTTTTTTTTAAAGGCTCAGTTTTTTTCTGCTCGCTAAGACTCCAACCTAAAAAAACATATTGTGGCAGGTTTCTGTCAAAAATGTTTCATTCATATACAAATTATATGAGGGCAACCGAAAATGAATTTCCTGCGTAAAAACTAACTCGATTCTATAAAGGTTCGATGTAAATTAAACAAAATAGATTTGATGAGCGCTTATGTTCAGCGCAGAAATCTGATTGTTTGATTGATTCTTTATTGATGAAATTCATTCCTATTTATACAAAAGTTCTTAATCTATACATACATACTTACATTAATATTTACATACTAGAGGTGCATGACTCAATAGTGAGAAATGGTTTGTCAGCAAATTATTATATTGACCTACATATTGTCAATATGATCCGCGCTTGAGCAGTTTGGTATGACGCATCAATATATTGGGCTATTTGGCAAATGCGAATGAACTCATGGTGGTATCTGGTTCAATTAGATATGAACGTTTGTTTGTAAGTATATTTGTAACGTTAAGCGTGTTTGAAGTGAGGTGAATTCCACGCAATACTACAAATCCCAATTTTTGTTATTCGTGACATTTCGGTTCGACGTTTGCATATACGTATTACATTTTCGTGTTGTGTATTACATTGCATCGTTTTGGCGCTTACGCTGAGTCCCCAGCTGACTTCGAACATAAACGTCTCCATGGCTATGTTCTCAGTCTGTAAACAACGCAACGGAAACACCAAAGCAAAGAGGATAAATATAATAAGAGCCACCAGTCTGCGACGAGTGGCGAGTAACTCGTTGGAAATCAAAAAATTGATGCCGAATGTTTTTTCAAAGAAGTTTTGGTTAATGTGTTTTCTAAGAGGGACATTTTTGAATTGACCCGCATTTTTCCATGCGGTGTAGGCGCCTTGTGCAACTGTGAGTTTTGGAAAGAGAATTAATTAATTAATTAAATACAGTCGGAAAAATAAACACAAATACCCCACGAAAATGTATAAAGGACATTTTATGCGCCCAAAAAAAAACACCGACTACCTCTTAGAAAACATCGAGCACATGGCTGCGAGTAACGAGTGACGTCCCTTATCTCGTAATTTATCCTCTTTGACCAAACTTACGTTTTGATGGCGTTGTCAGTCAATTTCCTTGAAGTCTTCTAATTTTGCTCGATTTTATTCTATTGTTAATTAATCGGCCTTAATCCACATGTTTTCTTCTTTAATAACCAAATTTGAGTTTTCTTTTTTCGTTCATTGTGGCAGGAAAACTTTCAACGTGCGTTCTCCCAGAGCCAAAATGACGCAAAAGTCGATTGTGGTCGGTCCTTTAGAAAAAACTTCAATCGGAAAACAAAAACAAATTAAGCGAGTTGTTTAACTTATTTTTGCTTTTCAGTAGAAATTTTTTCTAAGCCAACTGAAAAATTGTGAAGCTTTCGAATAGGGGGCTTCGCTTTCTCTTGTGCGAAATTGTTCCATCGTCAGTTTTTCAACCAAGCTTTAGAAAAAAAACGCCCATAACCTGCTTGAGTTGTTCACTTCGGAAGGAATCAGCAATAGTGATATGATTATATGAAAGCAACAAAATGCTGTTTTTTTTTAAATTTGTGGCAAATTGAAACAACGCGATATCAAAACGGACAAGACGACAGCTGTTTCGATTATGCCTTGTACATTTCTTCTGCGATGATTCTATTTATAGTAGCCCCAATAATTAACCAATGAATGTTTAGTTTTTGTTATTAGGGTCCGGGTTTTCAGTAGCTGGTTAAGCTATGCTTAAACTCTAGTCAAATTTAAACTCCAGTTGTACTACTGAGCAGCTTTTCAGTCACAGTTTAAGACCGCCGGTTTTGGGGTATGCTTTTTTGTGCGGCAACATTGGTTTTTTTATTATCTAGATAATTTGTAGATACGGCAACAGCTGGATTTTGTTTACCCAACAAACATGGAAAAAAATACTCCACCGAAATTATATATATAGTTCCGGAATATGATATCCAACATCATTATTTAATTATTCTTAAACCATATAGTTCTTGAGTTGATATCCACCTTCATTATCCAATCACTATCCAACCTTTGAGAAATTTTGTAAAATTAAAAGTTTTCGAGTTGATCTCCAACGTCATTAATATTTTCCAATTAATATCCTAATTTCGAGAGATCTTGAGAAATGTACAGTTCTCAAATGAATATTCAACAAGTTTCTCCTACATTGGATATCGAATTGAGGTGAAGTTGAAAAAAGAAATATCGAAGGTGGTCCCACCAAAGCAAATAGCTATTTATTGTGAGAACAAACATCTAATTGAGAGCAGTAATGACGCGTAAGTAACCAAAAATAAATATGCAGCCGCCGTGGTGTGATGGTAGCGTGTTCCGCCCCGGGCAAAGCAACATCAAAATTTTAGAAACAAGATTTTTCCATTACGCCCCGATTCTGAGCGTTACCCGTGAAATAGTACCCAGAACATTATGTAACCGAATATCGTTACCAGTTCTTTTATCCGCGATTCTGGCCCAAGTGGTAACGCTGTCATCACCGAAAAACTCACCAGTGTCTGTGGAGAAATTTGAAAGGTAGTTTTCTGCGCTTTCACGTTGCCACTTTGGTCCATTTGGACCAAAAATGGTCCCTTCCAACCCCATTTGGTCCGCTGGTCCCTTTTCTTCAATTTTGGTCCGTTTTTAGGCAGTAGCCACGATTGGTACTTTTCTTTCTTTTTCACTCAGGTAAAAATTCACAATATTGCCCAAAAATTCGCCACACTTTCGTTAGCCCCCATATAATTGTGAATTTACTTCAATGGAACTCTCACCATAAAAAATTGCTCAGTCAATAAAATGTACCAGAACAATAACATTTCACCTAGGGATATAATTTATGCCAGCCATTAAAAGAAAAGTGTTGGCAAACACATTGTCGTTAATTGTTGATGAAATAACCGACTAATCAAAAAAAACTTTTGTTTTATAATATTAATAACGGCTAGATATTTCGATCGGTTATACAACACTATGTTAAATATATGAAAATAAAAATTGCTTCTCGCCTAGCATAGCTTATAGCGAGCACTCTGCCGTGAGACTAACACTTTCAAAAGTTTTACAGAGAAATTCCATGTATTACTTCTCGTTTGGCACGTTGATATTTAAATCTTTCTCACCCAGCTCAATGAGTTCAAGGAATTTCAGGACTTTTGTGGTGTTACGCAAGCAAGGTAATTGAAAACTAAGTATCTTGGCACAAGAAATATTTTAACTCAAAGACAGAAGGAAGCAAATGCAAAAGAGATTTGATTTCGGAAGAAATGTTTTGTATAAAATTATTCCCGTAGGTGTTAGCAGAACCCCTGAGGGCTGGGATCAAAACTCACACTGGATCTGGGCTCTGATATGAAGTTTAAACGTTAAGCGAAAAAGTAAGCATCTCTAGTTCCCTTTATCTGTTACTGAGTTTTTCACATACATAGTTCGGCAACACCAGAACGCAAATTTTGTACCGTTTCTTACTAAAACCTAACTGCACTATACATTTGATTTCATTGCAATCAACAACATAATGCTAGAACTTTGTGACCAAAACTAGGTTCACAACGTTTGGTTGGTGGAAGACACACCCTTATCCTATGTATGTAAAAATATAGTACCATTTTTGGTTGCATACATATATATTTGTTTGTTCACTATGTTTAGTAAAATTTTATATGGAAACATCCTAAAATTTTGTATTTTATACTAATAAAATAAAACAAAAATTTGGTCACTTTTTTCGATGAATTTTGGTCCCAATGAAAACATGGTGTGGCAACCGTGTTCGCTTTACCGAAAATGTCTCACTTGTAGATACTAGAGATATACGCCACCGCCGATTTAGATCGTTTTTCGCACGCCGCCGCCGAATGTCAAAAATATCGGCGCGTTACTATATTTTCTACTCGTTTAAGACTGTCTAGGCCATTTATTGTGCATTCAAAAATTGGTCGGATATGGCCGAAAGTGGTATCAACGGATGTGCATCACTGCCAGTTATAAGAAACTAATTGCTAAATTTAACTCTTTCTAACTGTTTAAAAGATATTAAAAAAAACAGGCGTTTTCGATGTCAGCTTAACACGAACTTTTTTTAAAACAAAACACTGAAAGAAAAACGTTATTTAACAAATTTATATGCTTACTTTGCATATAATTAATAATGAACAACGAATTCAAATAAAATGACCCAAGGCGAACATGTTTTCAAATTGTTAATTGAGGTGTTAAAAAAAGCAAAATTCCCAAAAAAAAGGTGCCGATTTTTTTAAAATTTTATATAGCGATTGGCTGAAAGAATAAGCGAAATCAGTGATGCAAAATCCTTTAGTAGGTTTTAGGGGCAGAAACACTTCTTTGAAATGATTCTTACCTCATACTTAAGTTGAGGATATATTATCACCTACACGTTACGGCTCCTATTACAAATGTGAATACGTAGGCACATATATTTACCAGCTGAGGCTTTGTCCTTCGCAAGAACACTCAAAGTGGTGAAGCAAAAGCTTTCCCAAGACAGTCGAACTAATGAACAAGTGTGCTACTACCCTAACGTAGTGCACAGTCGAACTAGTCTGAAAACTGAAGCTACGCGGTCATCCATAATGAGCTCTTATATCATAAGGCCGGAAAACAGCAGTTAACATCTTTCAACTTAAAATCGGTCGACTTTCATTCTAAAATATCGTTTTGATTTAACGAAGACTATTGAAATCAATGTTTTGAACACAAACGTCTGCAAACTTTGGTCTACATTTTAAAAATTTTATCCAGGGTCCTTGTAAAATTTTAATTATGTAGATACGCCGAGGATTATATGATTTTCACCCATTACGCAATGACATCCACGTATTTTTTTGCTTATGATTTCGAGAGCGGCATCCTTCGGCGAATAGTCACTCCCTAAAGTTTCAAGATGTTTCTCTGGTGTAGCTCGGCAGCATAGTGCGACAAAAGAATCCGTTGGAAACTCTACGGAGCTATACCTAGAGCTTCTAGGAAAGTGACGTCGACGAAGGTATGAGTTCAAAGCCGAAGTCCTATAGCTTCTGTGCTGGCATATGGTGTGAGGGCAAGGAGGCGTGGTAGCGACTGGTAGTCGGGATTGCTACTGTTCACACGTCGGAAATTGTAGCTCTTAAAACAGCCGAAAAACTGGAAGCGCCCTGTGCCACGAGAGTCATGAGTATTAATAGCCCATTAATACAACTGTAAGTCGCCTTTGTGCGTGACCGCCAATGAGCCACAAATGATTTACAGAAATTGGGTTCGCGACGATTATTAGGAGTTATCCCTAGGTGAAACTACGCTTTGCACGAGATATACAGACAATAGTGTGACTATTTATGTATCTATTTCTTTTCAGAAGACGAAGCAGTACCAATTCCAAAGACTGGGGTTTGGTTCGAAGACTCTCTGGAGTAAGCGAACGAAGGACAATCCCTCCGCAAGGGCAAAACCCCCGGATCTTTCCGAAATGGCCAACAGGCTGATTTCCTTAAATACATATAAACAAAACCTTTCCTAAATATTATTTTTTTAAATAGAAAAATCAAGCCTTTTAAAGTAAGAACATCGGCGTATGCCGGCGCGCCGCCGCCGTAAACGAATAAACGGGACGATGTGTATATGCATATTATGCATGATAAGTTTCTACATAGGTATATTGTAATTTATTCTGTGAAAGTGCATAATGTAAACAAATATGTATAGCAAGAGGCAACACTTTTTATACTCAGTTGAGCAGAGCTCACAGAGTATATTAACTTTGATTGGATAACGGTTGGTTGTACAGGTATAAAGGAATCGAGATAGATATAGACTTCCATATATCAAAATCATCAGTATCGAAAAAAAATTCGATTGAGCCATGTCCGTCCGTCCGTCCGTCTGTCCGTTAACACGATAACTTGAGTAAATTTTGAGTTATCTTGATGAAATTTGGTATGTAGGTTCCTGGGCACTCATCTCAGATCGCTATTTAAAATGAACGATATCGGACAATAACCACGCCCACTTTTTCGATATCGAAAATTTCGAAAAACCGAAAAAATTGCCAAAGACGGATAAAGCGATGAAACTTGGTAGGTGAGTTGAACTTATGACGCAGAATAGAACACTAGTAAAATTTTGGACAATGGGCGTGGCACCGCCCACTTTCAAAAGAAGGTAATTTAGAAGTTTTGCAAGCTGTAATTTCGCAGTCGTTGAAGATAGCATGATGAAATTTGGCAGGAACGTTACTCTTATTACTATATGTCTGCTTAATAAAAATTAGCAAAAACGGAGAACGATAACGCCCACTTTTTAAAAAAAAATTTTTTTAATTCAAATTTTAAAAGAAAAGTTAATATCTTTACAGTATATAAGTAAATTATGTCAATATTCAACTCCAGTAATTATATGTTGCAACAAAATACAAAAATAAAAAAAATTTCAAAATGGGCGTGGCTCCGCCCTTTTTCATTTAATTTGTCTAGGATACTTTTAATGCCATAAGTCGAACAAAAATTTACCAATGCTTGTGAAATTTGGTAGAGGCTTAGATTCGATAACTGTTTTCTGTGAAAAAGGACGAAATCGGTTGAAGCCACGCCCAGTTTTTATACACAGTCGACCGTCTGTCCTTCCGTTCGGCCGTTAACACGATAACTTGAGCAAAAATCGATATATCTTTACTAAACTCAGTTTACGTAATTATCTGAACTCACTTTGTATTGGTATAAAAAATGGCCTAAATCCGACTATGACCACGCCCACCTTTTCGATATCGAAAATTACGAAAAATGAAAAAAATGCCATAATTCTATACCAAATACGAAAAAAGGGATGAAACATGGTAATTGTATTGGTCTTTTGACGCAAAATATAACTTTAGAAAAAAACTTGGTAAAATGGGTGTGACACCTACCATATTAAGTAGAAGAAAATGAAAAAGTTTTGCAGGGCGAAATCAAAAGCCCTTGGAATCTTGGAAGGAATACTGTTCGTGGTATTACATATATAAATAAATTAGCGGTACCCGACAGATGATGTTCTGGATCACCCTGGTCCACATTTTGGTCGATATTTCGAAAACGTCTTCACATATACAACTAAGGGCACTCCCTTTTAAAACCCTCATTAATACCTTTAATTTGATACCCATATCGTACAAACACATTCTAGAGTCACCCCTGGTCCACGTTTATGGCGATATCTCGAAAAAGGCGTCCACATATAGAACTAAGGCCCACTTTTTTTTAAATACTCATTAACACCTTTCATTTGATACCCATATCGTACAAAAAAATTCTAGAGTCACCCCTGGCCCACCTTTATGGCGATATCTCGAAAAGGCATCCACCTATAGAACTAAGGCCCACTCCCTTTTAAAATACTCATTAACACCTTTCATTTGATACTCATATCGTACAAACAAATTCTAGAGTCACACAATTCTTTATTTTTCAGTTTTGCCTTTTCCTAAACAACAGCTGTTGTGTGATTATTTCGATGTAACCACCTACTTTTGTGAGTAACAAATTATCCGGCTACTTTCGCGGGTAGAATACCAAAAGGGTGCAAAAGTTGCCACATGATTTCGTTACCGTGGTGAAGAACGTTGTTACTACACTAGAATCGGCGCGTTAGAACCCAATTTTTCTAAACGGCGTTGCCCCTCGACAGTGTTTCGCAAGCACTCCGTTTGTATTTCTGTCATGAACAGCTCTCTGCCGCGCAGATGCCATTCCGAGTCGGCATAAAACTAGTAGGTCCCGTCCGGCCAATTTGTAGGAAAAATTAAAAGGAGCACAACGCAAATTGGAAGAGAAGCTCTGCCTAAAATCTGTTCGGAGGTTAGAGTGTCACATTTATTTATTTTTTAAATTATATATATTTCATTTTATTTTCGTGAAAAAACTGTAGTATGAAATCTTACATTTGGGTCCAGTTAAATACCCCAAGTTCTTAATTAAATTTGTTCAACTTAAGTATTATAATTTTTTGTTTTATAAAAAATTCCCTCTTTTGCTGCGTACGGTATGATTCTCGAGTTGAGCCACTGTTTCGAAATAACTCTTGAGATTTTAGATTTATGCCTAGTTATACATGACCTCTAATGGTACTCAATCCCAAATGCTTGTTGGGTATATTCGACGCCATTTCGAACGAACGGAAATCACCGATAGGTTAACTAGAGTTTAACCCAGCTTGATCGGCCGCTTAAGCTCAGCTTAAACTTCAGTTAAAGTAAAAACTGCAGAATAAGTTTAAGCGTAGTTTAACTGACAAACTGAGTTGAACTTGTACTGAAAAACCGGGCCTAAGAAATGTATAAAGGAAAAACTTATAAAAATATCCTTTTCCCTAAACACTCGGTTTAACGAATTCGTCCTTTTCTATAAACACCCGTTTTACGAATATATCCGTTTTTATAAACATTCGTGTTAACGAATATGTTTATAAGCTTTTCTTTTATACATTCGTATTAGTGTTTTTTTAGTTAAACTATTCCTAAATATATTGAAGTCAAACTAAAATCTTTTTACTTTTCAGGTTTGGGTGGATTACAAAAGTCACATTAGGCGGAAGTTGTCTTTAAATAAGGCACCTGAAAACGAAAGACAGTGCCTTTTCAGTGATTTGGAGGAAACCGTTATAAAGATTTGTCGCTTTGAGTCATCCACATCACTGTCACGAAATCTGGAAATAAGTAATTGCCGTACTGCGAGCGAAGAGATGGTTACTTTCCCGCCTAAAATGCAAATATCGGAAGATGCATCTGATGGATCAATGCAATCTGCTCCCGCGGATGATATGTCCAGCGATTCAAGAAGAAAAGACAACAACAGTTTCCCCTCCATAATCGTATCGAATACAGATCCAGCCAGCGACGTTCGCGACATAACTTCTCAAAACTTTCGGGAAGTTACTTTGCCGTCCAAAAACAACAAAAATATGACACGGCTACTCAAGCTCTTCTGCAAAAACAAATAAGTATACAGGAACACTTTTACAAAAAGTCTATCGAACTCTCCAAAAGGAATAATAAAAAATTGGATGAAATCGCCACAAATCTTGAAACGTTAAGTAAAGCCAATAAATATTTTGCAAAAACACAAGCAAACATGTTGCATGAAATGCGACGTCATAACAGAGTTATGGAAGATTTGAAAAGAGAACAGATTGACAGAACGCTTATGTTGGAGCGTCATAACCTCTAACCGCACAACGTAATTCATAAGTGGCCTAATCAACGACGTTTTTCGAAACAGTGTTTTTCACAGATTTCTGTATGATATATTGATAACATCAATTTGATATATGTACATACATACATCATCATTCAAATTTATAAATGTGAATCTGATATGTTTTCTGCTTCTGCAAAATTTTTAATGTCGGTTAGCGCTTTGCGAATTAAAGTGGCAATATGTACCTTAAAAAAGCGATTTCGATTTTTTTAATATGAAACTGTATGGAGTTTTAAAGGCGATTTATGCAAGGTGCACACGAGGCTACGCGTCATAGACGCGTACAAGATATTTCTTATAGCTACAATTTCTCTACGCCTCAAGATCTGCACACGAAGCTACTTTCGAGCGTCGCTACAAAAAGCAAACAATTATTGAAAAAAAAATAAAAAATTAAATTTCTTCAGCTATATCCGTCCCCGAAACCAAAGGAAAATAGGTATTAAACGTTGTTTGCATCCCCGTGCCTTTGTAAATTATGAAAGGCAATTTTAAACCACCGCGGACTAGAGAAAAGGGTGATTTCTAGTTTCCAACGCTTTTTAGCCTTTTAAACGCTTCAACAATGTCTAACCAAGCTGTTGTGGTGTTTAATGCTCTTTTTCGATTTGGTAATATACCTTTCACGCACATTTATTAACTAAAGTAACATTTTTAACTAATTATACAAATTTGCATACAAAAAATGTAAACAAGCATCTTGTTCTTCCTTTTTTTCAAGCGTACGTACGCTCAGCGACCAACATTGCTGTATGCTTAGCTACACGAAAATTTCATGCTTTTTCGCTTTCATGCAGCTGACGCCTCGTATGCAGCTCTCCATTCAAATACATGTGTCCGGCATCAAAGCGTACAAATTTCGCCTGCAGCGTCTATGACGCGTAGCCTCGTGTGCACCTTATCTTAGAGAGGATTTTTCGCGTCGAGGTCGAATCTGATCTTCGAAATTTCTCATTGTTGTTGTTGTAGCGCTAAAACCACTCCAGAAAGGTTTTGGTGATTGTTATCGATGTTGCCAGATACAGATCTGGTACGTTCCGGTAACAAGCACCATTAAGGTATAAGCCGACCATCTCAGGAACGAGTTAATATGAACATTCCGCCCCACTTCCTTGTTCAATGAGGAACTTGGGTCGCCAGAGCCTCGGCTGCTTGAGGACTGGATTCGCCACGGTTAGGTGAGGTTGACAATTGGGTTGGAGAAGCTGTAAATTGCGCTGACATCCCCTTGAAAGGGTTGCGCTACACAACCCCTTGAATCATTTGGGTATTTTAGTCACCTCACGACAGACATACCTGCCGCGAGTATATTATATGCCCCCTAGCTGTTGTTTTTGTTGTAGCAGTGCTTCACCCCATCCAATAGGTGCGACCGATCACAAATTGTCATCAATATTCTCTAACGGGAGTCGAAGAAAACTTGCTGTTTCAACAGGGGTTGCCATAATGAGAGGGGTGTTAGAGGCGTTGGTTCTACAATACAGTTAAAGAGATGGTTGGTATCATGTGGGGACACGTTACAAGCAGGACATATGTTTTGTATGTCGTGGTTGATTCTGGATAGGTAAGAGTTTAACCTGTTACAGTATCCAGATCGAAGTTGAGCTAGAGTGACTCGCGTTTCCCTAGGGAGTGTGCGTTCCTCTTCTGCAAGTTTTGGGTATTGTTCTTTGAGTACAGGATTCACCGGGCAATTCCTAGCATAGAGGTCCGACGCCTGTTTGTGGAGTTCACTGAGGACCTGCTTGTGTTTTTTGGCTTCATACGGCTGTGTTCTCAGGTGCCGTATTTCCTCATAATGCTTACTGAGATGACTCCTTAAGCCCCTGGGCGTTGTTGGCTCATCAATCAGATGTCTGGCATCGACCGCAGGGACAATGTCTTAGAACGTCAAGGCCTATCTGTCCGGTCAGGCGATGCAAATCTAGAAATCATCAACATCTACATCCCTCCTGTCACCTGTTGCCCCAGTGGATACCGCCCTAAAATCGAGGCCTTACTCACTGGCAACAATCGCATTATCTTAGGCGATTTCAATGCCCATCACGACCTATGGCATTCAAACTTGCGGGCGGACAGTAGGGGTGAGATGTTGGCGGATCAAATAGAAGAAACGACGTTCTGCACAATAAACGGAGACGCCCCACACGTATGGTAGGAAGCTGTCATAGCTCGCCAGATATCTCAATCGTGAGCGCAGAACTCGTAAACTGCGTCAACTAGCAGCCGATGGTAACATTGGCATCCGACCACCTGCCCATACTTATTTCGTTCGAGCGTACCGCCGACTTCATCGTCACCGAAAAACGCACTTTCATAAACTTCAAAAAAGGAAAGTGGGAAGAATATAAATCTGCAACAGACAGCAGCTTTGCTGCCCTCCCTATCCCGACTGATGTCCGCCAAGGGGAGCGTGCCTTCCGTAAGGTCATTGAATCTGCCTCGGCACATTTCATTCCCGCCGGGAGAATTCCCGAAATCCGGCCCCACTTCCCGGCGGAGGCCGCGAGCTTAGCGAGGGAACGCGACCTTATAAGACAGCTTGATCCAGGCGACCCCCAAATAAGGGATATAAACCAACGCATCAGATTGCTTGTGGACGAACACAAGCGGGCGAAATGGGAAGAGCACCTAAGAGGTTGTAACCTCTCTACCGGTGTAGGTAAACTTTGGTCCACCGTAAAGTCCCTATCGAATCCGACTAAGCACAAAGACAAAGTTTCCATCGCCTTTGGCGATAAGGTGCTGTCGGATGCGAAAAAATGCGCGAGCGCTTTCTGCCGACAATATATTATGCATCCTACGGCCGACAAAGATAGACGGAGAGCCAAGAGACACGCACATAAACACAAATTCAGCGCGTCACCAATCACCATCACCGCTAGAGAGGTTGAGGACGCCATTGGTCGCGCTAAACCATCCAAAGCAGTGGGCCCAGACGGCATAGCCATGCCGATGCTTAAAAACCTAGGGAAAGAGTGTTTCAAATATTTAGCGCATGTCTTCAACCTGTCTCTCTCCACCTTCGCCATACCCGAGAAATGGAAAATGGCCAAGGTGGTCCCGCTACTAAAGCCTGGGAAACCAGCTAACGTAGGTGAGTCATATCGTCCGATATCTCTCCTATCGCCAGTGGCAAAGACGCTTGAAGCCCTTTTGCTCCCTTATTTCCAAGCAAATTTGCAGCTAGCCCCTCATCAGCATGGCTTCAGAAAACTCCATAGGACTACCTCCGCGCTAAATGTCATTAGCACCCAGATAAATTGCGGTTTGAATCAATACCCCCACCATAGAACAGTACTCGTAGCGCTAGACCTATCAAAAGCCTTTGATACGGTCAACCATGGCTCATTAATGCAAGACCTGGAAGGGGCTACCCTTCCCCCATGTATTAAAAGGTGGACCGCAAATTATCTGGGTGGTCCGCAGGCATCGGTGCAATTCAGAAACGAAACATCAAAACCAAGGAGAATTAAACAAGGGGTGCCACAGGGTGGTGTCCTATCCCCACTTTTGTTTAATTTCTACATATCTAAGCTACCTTCACCACCGGAAGGAGTCACAATCGTTTCCTACGCCGATGACTGCACAATAATGGCCACAGGCCCAGGCCCAGAGATCGATGAGCTATGCAATAAAATAAACGGCTATCTCCCTGATCTCTCCAGTTTTTTCGCCTCGCGAAACCTGGCATTGTCACCGACTAAATCTTGCGCGACCTTATTTACAACATGGACGCCCCAAATGTCGACCATATTGAACATCCACGTCGATGGCACTACGCTACCGACTGTCCTACACCCCAAAATCTTGGGTGTGACGTTTGATCAGGATCTACATTTTGGTGCGCACGCAACCGCAATTGTTCCGAGAATTCAGAGCCGTAATAAAATCCTCAAATCCCTTGCTGGCAGTACCTGGGGAAAAGATAAAGAAACGCTCATGACCACATACAAAGCAATTAGCCAGCCGATTACGTGCTACGCGTCACCCATATGGTTGCCAAGCCTAAAAACTACCCACTGGAAGAAACTACAGGCCTGCCAAAATACTGCTCTCAGAATCGCCACTGGCTGTCTTCTTATGTCCCCAGAACACCATCTGCATAATGAGGCGAGAATACTCCCCATCAGGGATAGAAATGAGATGCTGACCAAACAGTTTCTGTTGAATACCCAGAAACCTTGGCATCCCAACAGACATCTGATTGACGAACCAGCACCGCCTAGGGGCCTAAGGAGTCATCTCCGTAAGCATTTTGAGGAAATACGGCACCTGAGAACCCAGCCGTATGAAGCGAAAAAACACAAGCAGGTCCTTGGTGAACTCCATAGACAGGCGTCGGACCTTTATGTCGGGAATTGCCCGGTGAATCCAGTACTTGAAGAAAAATATCCAGAACTCGCGGAAGAGGAACGCATACTCCCCAGAGAAACGCGTGTCACTCTTGCTCAACTTCGTTCTGGATACTGTAACAGGTAAAACTCTTACCTATCCAGAATCAACCCCGACATACAAAATGTATGCCCCGCTTGCAATGTGTCCCCACATGACACCAACCATCTCTTTAATTGTAATGTGGAACCAACGCCTCTAACACCCCTTTCCTTATGGTCCACCCCTGTTGAAACGGCAAGTTTCCTTGGACTCCCGTTAGAGGATATTGATGACAACTTGTGATCGGTCGCGGCTATTAGGTGGGGCGAGCATTGCTACAACAACAACAACATGTCTGTTGGGATGCCCAGGTTTCTGGGTATTCAACAGGAACTGTTTGGTTAGCATTTCGTTTCTCTCCCTAATGGGGAGTATTCTGGCCTCAGTATGTAGATGGTGTTCTAGGGAATAGAAGACAACCCGCGGCGGTTCTGAGGGACAGTATTTTGGCAGGGTTGTAGCTTCTTCCAGTGAGTAGCCTTTAGGCTTGGCGACCATATCGGGGACGCGTAACAGGCAATCGGCTGGCCAATTGCTTTGTAAGTGGTAATGAGCGTTCCTTTATCTTTACCCCAAGTACTGCTAGCAAGAGGCTTGAGGATTTTATTGCGGCTCTGGATTTTCGGTACAATTGCGGCTGCATGCTCACATGTAGATCCCGATCAAACGTTCCACCCAAGATTTTGAGGTGTAAGACAGTCGGTAGCGTATTGCCATTGACGTGGATGTTCAAAATGGTCGACATTTGACATGTTGTAAATAAGGTCGCCGATGATTTAGCCGGTAATAATGTCAGGTATCGCGAGGCGAAAAAACTGGAGAAATCAGGGAGGTAGCTGTTTATTTTGTTGTAAAGCTCATCGATCTGTGGACTTGGGGCTGTGGCCATTATTGTGCAGTCATTGGCGTAGGAAACGATAGTAACGCCTTCTGGTGGCGAAGGTAGCTTTGATATGTGGAAGTTAAACAAAAGTGGGAATAGGACACCTCCCTGTGGCACCCCTTGTTTAATTATTCTTGGTTTTGATGTTGCGTTCCTAAATTGCACCGTGACATCTCATTCATGAATCATTATTGATGGATTACATCAAACAAAAAATGTTTGCCACAACAACTAAATGATTTTTGGACTAAGAGCTGAAAATAAAATTAACACAGAATATTTACTATTTATACTGTTTTATTGTAACGTAGAAATAAAATTCTCTTTTAACAGCCACATACTGCTCCAAATAATCTCTTCTAAGTAGTTATTTGGTAACATTTTAATACTTTTCTGATAAATTTGATGATGATTAAAAATTTTAATTATTCAATATAGAAAGTTCGGATATCAAAGAGTGGCTTTTTCGCTGCAAAATTATTTATAATAATATCAAAATTTAATTGTCTTGGGAAAACGGATGCAACACAAATCGTGGTAAGTCCTGAAACTCGCTCTTGAGATGAACACGATCTATGAAAGTTTTTGATCCTTGAAAGGACGCTGAAGGAACTTTCTGCACTAGCTACAGTGACAGGTATAGTGCAAAAGATACGTAAAGCAACACATGTTGGCGAAAATTTTATACAGATTTTGAACATAGATGGCATTTAGCAATTCCAATGGTGACAGACCTTTATCAAAATTTGCTTCGTAAATGTGTTTCAAGTGAATTATTTCGCATTCTAAGATTTGAGAAATGTGAGACTTGTATTTTTCGACAAATTTTGCTGCGCTCGCCCGAACCACAAACCAGACTCTGGATCATCCGTAATCATCTTATTCAAATTATCTTCAGAACGTCTTTTGGGTTTTCTCTTTCGAATGTCCGGAAACTTTGGCGAGGTGTTCAATTGAATAGCAATTGTTTTGCATTCGTTTAAAATTGTTTCCCATTGGTTCCTGATCAACTTCAAATCAGCTAATAAGGCATCTAGATGTCGGACCTCAACATCTATGGTGGCGTTTCTAGCTTGGAGGACCACGTTTCTTTCATTAATGGTAGTCAGCATATTGCGCAGTCAAATTTTGCTTTTGTCTGAAAGACTATGAAGAGAGCTCGGTAAATTTTTTTGAGGATGTCCCAATTTTTTCGTATTTTCACTTGGAAAACCCCTTAGATTTATTCCAAATTAGAAAAAAATTATATATAAAAATTTTTAGATCGTTTGCATAATTATTGGGCGTGCCTTGAGCCCACAAAGTTTTCTAAAAATGCTATTTTTCTCACTATGGCTCGCTTTAATTGTTCTTAACTTCAGTAACATATATTTTATAGAAAAACTTTATTCACAAATATTCTAGGGACATATCTGATGAACAATGTTACTCTGTATTAGTTTTCTTTAACATTAATATTTAACTCAGAACAAAACCAAATTAAAAAATAACAGCGAAATTTTCACATATCTTCGCATTCTTTGCCTGATGGTTATTTATTTTATTAAATGGTGTAATTATAAAAAGTTTTGTAATAAAATCTCCTCGTGCTCAAAGGAAATTGTTTTTGATACGTTTTTGACAACTTGCAATATATATTGTTTTTGTTCCTCGTCTTTTGTGAGCATTGGGTTGTAGTCTTGCATCAATTTCACCGCTCGTTCAGCTGTATCGTTTACCACGTGAATGTCATTAACAATTTGAAGAGCAGTTTTAAAATTACTATCCGCAGGCCATAAACTTGGATCATTTTTCAAAAATGCTGTTTTGATTTTAAAGCGAAGAAAAAAATTGTTTGTCTCAGAAGAAATGAACTGATCTATTCCGCCTTCAATAACATGCATAACATTTAAATTTTGAATTGAGGCGCGGTTTACGTCTTCATCTAAAGTCTCACGACTCATGCATTCACCATCTCTTTTTTTTGACTCATCAGAAAACACTGTTATCAAAAAATGCTAAGCCACACATTCAGGACTCAAGTACCATAAGTGGTTTTTAAATTTGTGTAATGCAACTTGAGATATATCAGCATCAATTTTTTTAAAGGATCCAGTTTTTTCAAAAGCTGGAAATCTTTGTATGGTGCTTGTGCAGCAGAAGGGCAGAGAACCACATCTCAACATATATTGAAACAATAAAAAGTACATATATTACGTAAAGCTTTCCTATCTTTTACTGCCAAATCAAATTCACGTCGAAATAAAAATATTTTTAAGCAGTATATAGCTTTTGCCATCCATCTCGCGTGGTGGACAGCCCCAGGGGCGCGAAAAGCTGCATCGCGAATAGGTGGAGTCTCGCCAAGAAATATTAGTGTTAGCTCAAGAAACTCTCTGTAATCATCTCTTGGCTGTTTAGTTTTGATCGCATCGTTCACAAATTCAATTATTTTATCTTTATCTACTGTTAAATATTTTTGTGACATCATTATCTTCCATTCCAGACTGATAATTATTTTGGTTAATATTTCCCCATGTATTTTTAAATTGCTCAAATATTTTTACATTTGGGCTTTCGGTTTTGCTCATCTTAACTTCAAAGGCACTTTTTAATACGACTTCCAAAATGTGGTGACGGCAAGGTAGCCAAAGAAGCTGCTTTTGAAGACTGTGTTCAATAGTCGTACAGGTTCCATTAAAACGGCCTGTATTTACGGCAGTTGTGTCGAACACCAAGGCTTTTATATGATCTTGAAGTCCCCATTCAAATATAGCTTTACAAACAGCAGACGCCTGCTCTCTGCCAGTTCCACTTTTAAGTGCGGGCACTTCAAGTAGTTGCTCCGTACGCCCGCATGAAATTATGATTGGAAGTCTGTCAACTTTTTCATTCCCAGTAAGAGCTGGTAACAGCTTTCCGTCCTAGTGCAAACAAATTGCACCAAGTTCGTTCTTGTTGAAACGTTCTTTTATATTTTTGAACTGTTCTGCTCGTATTTTTTCCCTTGCATTATGTATAGACGTTTTATTTATAATATAGTTTTGTACTTCAAGACCGACTGCTTCTACCACAGATATAATTAAATGCACGGCTTTTCGATCACTGACCTTGCAAACATCTAAAGCGGCTGCAAGTTTTGGAGTCATTATATTTTTAAATCCTCTCATTTTTTTGGCTGGCGTTGGCATTACAGCTTCTGCTCCCAAGACCTGCTAAAAAGGAATTAAGTGTTCTGGTTATAGTTTTGTAAGGTAACCCTGTGTGTTTCAATTATTTCTCATCTACGTTTTATATAGTTTCATTTCTCACGTTTTACTTATAATTTATAACCTTGAACTTACCTCATAGCTAGCAGCGATTTCGCTGATATCGCTCTCCGAACTGCAGGAAGAAAGTTCAGCTGTTTCATCTGAATAAAGACAGTACAAATAAATATATGTTATACTATATTAAAAATAATATAAAATTTCTTCTTACTAGAAGCAGCTAATGCACGATCACTCTGTTCTTTCCGTTTTAAATGATTTTGTTGACGTTCTTCCATTCTTTCTTCACTTACTGCTGTTTTGTAATCGATGCCATACATAAACCCGGTCTACCTTTCTTTCTTTGATTCTCCAAAAATAATTTGTCCTCTGAATTTTTAATAAGGTCCAGTGCATTTGCACTTGCTATATCAAATAAGTCATCTAACTTCGACGTCCACGCCTCTTCTCTTTCTCTTTGCGTTTCCGATTTAATTTTAGAATTTTTATTCACTTTCCTCCATGCATTATATAAATCTTCAAGTTTTGTTATGCAGTGTTGCTTGGTTCTAGTGGGGATTCGAGCTTTATCCCAAAAAATATTCACTTCTTCGACCACTAATTTCAGCACTCTCACGTAAATTTAATTTTACTGCTCGTAATTAAAAAATAATACCTTCATAACTTCTTTGTTAGAAGGTAGTTTACACCCACTTAAGGAAGGAGAAAAATAGCCTAACAAATGAATTTTTTATAATTTTCTCCAGCATCAAATTAAAGAAATCGCACGATAGGGGGTCACCCTGTCTGAAACCTCGTTTACTATCGAACGGCTCGGAGAGGTCCTTCCAAATTCTGACTGAGCTGAAGGTGTTGCTCAAAGTCATTTTGCACAGACGTATAAGTTCTGCGGGGAAACCAAATTCAGACATAGCGCCAAACAGGCAGCTCCTTTTCGTGCTGTCGAAGGCGGCTTTAAAATCGACGAAGAGGTGATGTGTGTCGATTCCCTTTTCACGGTTTTTTTTCCAAGATTTGGCGTATTGTAAAAATCTGGTCGATGGTAGATTTACCAGGTCTGAAGCCGCACTGATAAGGTCCAATCAGCCGGTTCACGGTGGACTGGGCAAAGAACACTTAGATTCCAATCGTCGGGCATGCACTCGTCCGCCCATATTTTGCGAAGAAGCTGTTGCATGCGCCTTACCAACTCCCCGCCGCCGTACTTGAATAGCTCCGCAGGCAATCCATCAGCGCCCACGGCCTTGTTGTTTTTCAATCTGGTTATTGCTATTCTAACTTCGTCATAATCGGGCGGGGGGACATATATTCCATCATCATTGATTGCGGGATAGGGTTCGTCATCTCTGCGCGGTGAATCGCTGCCTCCATTTAGGAGAGCAGAGAAGTGTTCCCTCCATAATCTAAGAACTCTCTGGACATCAGTTACAAGGTCGCCGTTTTCGTTCCTACAGGAGTTTGCGCCGGTCTTAAAACCTTCTGTCTGTCGCCGTATTTTTTGGTAAAATTTTTGGGCGTTATTCCTGGTGGCTATCAGCTCAAGCTCCTCGCACTCACGCCTTTCTGCTTCTTCTTTTTTCTTCCAGAAAAGGCGTCTCGCTTCCCTTTTCAACTCATAATAGCGTTCACACACTCCTCTTGTTGCGCTCGCTTTTAACGTAGCCCTGTAGGCAGCGTCTTTTCTTTCGGTTGCAACGCGGCGTTCTTCATCGTACCAGTTGTTTTTTCGTGGCCGCGGGTGCGAATTTTGGCTGCAACGATATAATGGTCCGAGTCGATGTTAGGTCGTCGGATCGTGCGCACATCTAAAACACTGGAGGCATGCCGTCCGTCTATCACAACGTGATCGATCTGATTACGAGTATTTCGATCAGGAGACAGCCATGTAGCTTGATGTATCTTTTATGCATGAACCCCGTGCTGGATATGACCATGTTTCGAGACCGGGAAAGTCAATGAGCCTCAGTCCGTTAGGAGAAGTTTCATTGTGTAGGCTGAACTTTCCGACTGTAGGGCCAAAAACACCTTCTTTGCCCACCCTGGCGTTAAAGTCGCCTAGCACGACTTCTATATCATGACGGGAGCAGCGCTCGTATGTGCGTTCTAATTGTTCATAAAAAGTGTCTTTCACCTCATCGTCTTTCTCCTCTGTCGGCGCATGTGCGCAGATAAATGATATATTACAAAATTTTGCTTTTATTCGGATAGCGTCGAGACGCTCGTCCACAGGCGTGAACGCCAGAGCTTGGCGACAAAGTCTCTCTCCCACCACGGATCCGACGCCGAAACTGCGCTTATTCGTATGGCCACTCCAATATATGTCACAATTTTTGATCTTCTTTCTTCCTTGCTTCGTCCAACGCATTTCTTGGATGGCGGTGATGTCAGATTTTGCTTTGACGACGACATCTGCCAGCCGGGCATCTGTACCAATCCCATTCAGGGAGCGGACGTTCCAGGTGCATGCCCTCAATTTATTATCCTTCAAACGTTTGCCATGGTCGTCATCAATAGAGAGTGTATTTATCCCAGGCTTGTTAGTATTTTTCATTGGAGTATAGTTTTACGTGGCGGGTCCCAAGCCCAGCGCACAACCCGCTGAGCGGGGGTGAAAATATTACTTGCACGTTTATATAGCGAGCCGCTTGCTCCAAGACAGACGCCCACTTGCAGCGGCACCTAGAGGTGTACAGACGCTGCCGATGAGATCTCCCCGGCTAGCCCTTAAACCGATTATGTCAGAGTGGCCTAGCCAGGTTGTCGCCTTCTCACACTCTCTCACCGCTAAACGGATGTTTAGCGGCTACCCAGAGGATACTTGGCCGCAATCGACCGACAGTAGTGAGCTTCTTGAACCGCATGCAAAAGAATCGCTCTGGCCATTCCCAGGTGAATGGGGGTCAGAAGCTTTCCGCACTTTCGTGGACTTCTACACACGGCTCCACCCTCCATATTGGAACTAGTCCACTTAAATTTGTTGACAGAGTAAAAAGTCTAGGTTTTATTGTGAACTGTAAACTTACTTGTAGTGACCATGTCAACAGGGTGGCTACCAATGTTTATGCCAACTTACGGAAGTTAAGAGTCTCGGCCCCATTCACACCCGTTAAAACCAGGCGAAAACTTGTGCTGCAGTTATATATGCCGCTAATAACGTACGCTGATACAGTATATGGCAAATGGACTCAGTGTCATACAACAAAGTTGCTGTAGCGTTTAACAATGCTACGAGCAGGGCCGTAGAGAGAAAATCCGGGCCCGGGACTAAACAATTTACGGGCTCCCTATAAAAAATCCACTAATACATTTGATGAATTTAAATTAATGACGTCTCATTCATGAATCATTATTGATGGATTACATCAAACAAAAAATGTTTGCCACAACAACTAAATGATTTTTGGACTAAGAGCTGAAAATAAAATTAACACAGAATATTTACTATTTATACTGTTTTATTGTAACGTAGAAATAAAATTCTCTTTTAACAGCCACATACTGCTCCAAATAATCTCTTCTAAGTAGTTATTTGGTAACATTTTAATACTTTCTGATAAATTTGATGATGATTAAAAATTTTAATTATTCAATATAGAAAGTTCGGATATCAAAGAGTGGCTTTTTCGCTGCAAAATTATTTATAATAATATCAAAATTTAACTGTCTTGCGAAAACGGATGCAACACAAATCGTGGCAAGTCCTGAAACTCGCTCTTGAGATGAACACGATCTATGAAAGTTTTTGATCCTTGAAAGGACGCTGAAGGAACTTTCTGTACTAGCTACAGTGACAGGTATAGTGCAAAAGATACGTAAAGCAACACAAATGTTGGGGAAAATTTTATACAGATTTTGAACATAGATAGCATTCAGAAATTCCAATGGTGACAGACCTTTATCGAAATTTGCTTCGTAAATGTGTTTCAAGTGAACTATTTCGCATTCTAAGCATTGAGAAATGTCCGACTTGTATTTTTCGACAAATTTTGCTACGCTTGCCCGAACCGTAGTTTTATCCATGTCTTCCAATTGCCACAAAAAGGAAAACGTCTCGCTCAAATTTCTCATAGCTGCAAATCATTCAGTAATGCCAGTGATTACCGAATCAACGATCACCAGGAATGTATTGTTTTTAAAATCAGACTCTGAATCATCCATAATCATCTCATTTAAATTATATTCAGAACGTCTTTTGGGTTTTCTTTTTCGAATGTCCGCAAACTTTGGCGAGATGTTCAATTGAGCAGCAACTGTTTCTTTTAAAATTGTTTCAGATTGGTTCCTGATCAACTTCAAATCAGCTAATAAGGCATCTAGATGTCGGACCTCAACATCTATGTTGACGTCTCTAGCTTGGAGGACCACGTTTCTTTCATTAATAGTAGTCAGTATTTTGAACCAAATTGAGGACAGCAAGAATACATTCGAACTTGTTGATGTACTTGAGAATGCCGGTAATATCTCCGTATGCTTGCGCAGTCAAATTTGGCTTTTGTCTGAAAGACTATGAAGAGGGCGCGGTACATTTCTTTTGAGGATGTCCCATCGTTGGGGACTGCTGCTGAAAATAGTGAAACATTTTTGTACATCTCCGAAGAAAGTAATTGCAGCCGTACAATAGTTGCAGCATCAACACCACATAAATTGAGACTGTGGGTTGCACAAGGCGAGTAATCAGCATTCGAGTTTTTGTCGAGAATGTGACGTAGTGCTCCGTTGTAAGCTCCATTCATATTGGCGCCGTTATCGTACCCTTGTGCACGACAATCTTTTAATGGAATTTCATGTTTACCTAGAGTATGGCAAATTAGATCAGCGATTTTCTGACCAGTTTTTTGGTTACAATTCACGAAAGCCAAAAACCGTTCTTGAATTGTAAAATTTGTTGCTTTCGAATTGAAATGGAGTTAGCGCAAAATGAACGTAGTCAACGTGACTAGCATCAGGCATAGCATCAACGATAAAATACTTATCTCTCTTGCCTTGATCTAATATAATTTCCCTCACGTGGTTTGCACATATTTCTATAAACTCGTTCTGAATGTCTGGGAAAAGATAGTGAACTTGAAAACGTTTGTGCCGCTGTTGTGAAATCCTAACTTTCTCCAAATGATCTCTAAGTATCGGATCGTAATGGTTTATGAGATCTTAGATGCCCAAAATATGTCCATTGTTTCGTTCACCAAGATATGTACTTTCGCCTTTGAAAGCTAGGCCTCTTTCACCCAAAAATAAAATAGTGTCCAAAATTCTTTATAAAATTTCTTTCCACTTTTGAGTTTCAGTGATTAGCTGTTCATTGATAAGTGCATCCATTGTAGCCTCCTTTTGAATTAGATTTTGTAAAGATCGCCATTGACTATAACATTTAATATTATCTTGAGTATTTTCGTGCGCTGGCAGTTCTTTCACACCTGCAATTTCGAATATCCGCCAGGATAACAAATTCTAAGTCAATTTAAAGTATTGGTGCTTAACAGACGACATGGTAGGCAATAAAAAGAATTGCTACTGACTCTCCGCACTAACCAGTCATGCTCCACTTTCTCTCCATTTGGCAAGATTCTGTTTAACAACGAGGTAGGAATTGCCTCGTCATGACAATCACGTGGAAAAATAACAGGACACTTTTGATGACCTCGACGAATTATTTCGTTGACTTCTTCAGATCGCAAAAACTCATAATTCACGGTACCGATATCGAAGTCGTTTAAATAATCTGGACCTTGATACAGAGTTGGTGGTATTGTTGGAAGACTCTTTCAAGATTAACCTTCATCAGTGTCACCACGATAACTTTACGATTTCGGATTCATGTGAACATACATTTTTGTTTGATGTTTTTATTGTCTTCTCACTGTTCGAAGACCCAGGCAAAAAATCATTATCAATATTCGTTGCTTCTGAAATTCGGCTTAAAATTTGAATGGAACAACTAAAGACTCTCCTGAATTAAAAAAAGTGTCTTAGTACCTCTAAATCGCGGGCCCCCTGAGAAACTCCGGGCCCGGGGGGAATCTCCTCCTCTCGTC
Organism: Eurosta solidaginis; assembly: GCA_029619165.1. NCBI lineage: Eukaryota > Metazoa > Arthropoda > Insecta > Diptera > Tephritidae > Eurosta > Eurosta solidaginis. Next base: position 83,394 of record JARSSU010034190.1, read on the forward strand.
GGTCTTGGTTATGATCCAAAACGCCCGTTCGCTGTGAACTAACTACCGATGCCATCGATCAGTGCATATGTCTTTCCAGCATGAATAACTACTTCAATGTTCTATAAAGTGAGAGCATCAATTCCTTGTGAATAAAACTATCTGTTGCCTTGGGCAACAGACAGTGATGCTCACAAGTACTTACGACACAAACACTCGCAAGATACATCTTCGCTAACCATGGTACTAGCCCACTTGCACCCAAGATACATCTCATTAGTCACAGGTACTAGTGCGTTCAAGATCGTGTTGCAACTGAATTACCAGCTAAACGCTCCTCATTCATATCTGCAACTTTCGACCTGCATTTTTTGCTACGCTATGCACCACTTTTGCGCTTCGATTTTGCTTCAATTTCCACTCAAATATCACTATCAATTTCCGCTCAAATTTGCACTCCATTTATTTGTCCACAATTTAGGGCTGTGGTGAACCTTTTCAACCATAGACCTGTGTTAGAACGCTTTCCCGCCTCAACAATATCTTCGCAAAGCAGTCCGCCTACTGCTATCATCCCACAGACCCAGCCGATTACTCAACTTCTTCCGTCAAATCCTTGCCACAGTTTTGGATGTGGCCGTCCATTCTCCGAAAGAATCCTTTAAAGCATCCTTTCTTAAACGCAGCCTAAGGCAGCTTCAAACATCCCAAGAGACAAGATGAGCATCGGCCCACTCGTACAATTATCGATTGTTCTTAGCTGACGGTAGGCATACGTTTCATCTTTTAGCTCCGTGTATCTCCGGTTGTCACAATTATGGGATGTGATCAGCCCTTTCGTCTGCCCCTCAGGGTCAGCTTTCAATGAATTAGGTTTATCGAGACCAAATTCCGTTGGGTCTGGCACACCCCAAGGAAAAACTATGTATACTCAGAGCTAGTCATATGTCATAGTGTTGTATATAATGTTACGAATGTTAGCAGCACTGAGCGATGCTATCGTCTCTAAGCCGATGCTAAGCAGTGACGTGAATGCACATCAATAATTCAATCATTATGTATCTACATAAACGAAACAATAACCGCGTCTACATATATGTACCATGTACGTATACGAGCAGCGGAGAGTCAATGCAGAAATACATGCATATATCTGAGATACTCCTATAAGTATGCAATGAGAAAAACTATAAAATTGTGCAATTGTAGTTATAGCTGAGAAGTTTGAGAGCTACTGGACTAGTAGATTCTGAAAGCGCCTAGAAGATGCGAATGTTAAAATCAAAGAGTATAAAAGGCGACGGATGTAGAGGCGCTGGAGTTCAGTTTGATTTGAGTTGTCAAGCAGTTTCGATTAAGACGATATCTAGCAAGCAATAGCAGTATTATTTTGAAAGTCAGTTTTATTTAAGCTATCAGTTTGGTTATTAAGCCAGCTAGTTGCAAAGTATAAGTGTTATTGTGAAGTACTTTAATAAAGGCCATTTTGCATTATTACAAATTGGAGTTATTTATTCAACAGTTTAGTGATTCGAACTTAGCAGAGGATTGCAAATAAGAGGATTTGCAAGTAAATTCGTTACAATTGGTGTCATAAGAGGAATTGTTGAATAAATTCCAGAGTTGCAGAGCACAACAAGGACATGGCGAAGTTAAGTGAATTAAGGATCCAGCAACTGAAAAAGGAGTTGGAGAGCCGTGGATTGAATACAACCGGCAATAAGATCGAACTTCAAGCACGGCTACGAGAGGTAATGGAGTTGGAAGGAATTGATGTGGACGAGTATGTCTTTTATCCCGATGTGGAAGAGCCAGCAACTAAATTGGAAGAGAAGATAGAGACTCCGAATCCATTGGCGAGTGTAGACACTAACGCGATACTAGCAGTGCTGAAGCAAATGTCGTCACAAATATCAACCGATATGTCAACACAGCTCGAAGCGCAGGAGACACGTATAACATCCAAGATGGAAGAACAGAAGACACGTATTGCAGAAATGTCGTCAGAAATACATCGAAGATTGAAGCACAAGAATCGCGCATTTCAGAAATGTCGACACAGATTACATCTAAGATGGCAGCACAAGAGGAGCGCCTATCATTGCAGGTGGCACAAATGTCTTCGCAGTTAGAAGCACAGAATACAAAAATTCTACAGCTCGAGGACAAAATGGATGCCGAGATAGAAGCTTTGAGAGGTCGTATACAGGAGTTGCAAATAAATCGCCCAACTTTTTCAGCAAGCAATCCGAAGGTAAAGACACCATCCTTTGACGGTTCTGTTCCTTTCCAGGTCTTTAAACTACAGTTTGAGAAGACCGCAGCAGTGGAAGATAAAGTTGCTGCACTGTTCGTGGCATTGAAGGGGCCAGCAGAGGAAATCCTACAGACGATTCCCGAAGGAGAGCGGAACAATTATGAAGCATTGATGGCTGCTGTAGAACGATGTTATGGAAGCGAGCATAGAAAACAGATATACCAAATGGAGTTACTGAACGCAGTCGTGCCGTCAGAGGGAATGTGGATGGCAAAGGACATGTACTGACTGTAGATACGGGCGCATCTCATTCCTTGATTCGATCTGATTTGGTCCACAGGAGAGTAAAGTCATTACCTGGAGCAATGTTGCGTACGGTCACAGGCGAGTATAACCAAGTCCAGGGAGAAGTGATATGTGAAGTCTTAATTGGGAAGGTCATGGTTTTACACAAATTCGTTGTGGCGGAGATTGTTGATGAAGTTATATTGGGAGTGGATTTCTTGGTTGACCATGACATCAAGATCGATATGCAGAGAAGGGTGATGCATTATGAGAACCAAGATGTGCCACTTAACTTCAGTTTGGAAAAAGGGTTCAGCAGTAAGCGAGTGCTGGTGGAGGAGATTCGACAGAGACCACGAAAGTCAAGGAAAGTAGATCGAGCAAAGGTTGATGGATCGAATGGGCCAAATAAAGCGAAATCAAAAGTACCTGCGAGAAAAACACTGGCATTGACAAACCCTAATGGACGCACTAAAACGACTGAAAGAATTTTCCAGAAAGAATGCAAGGGTGGTTTCAAGCCAGCGCGTACTACTGTTGTGAAACGTCAAGACGATACTGATGATGCAAAGTCAATCCGTCAAGATCAAGCTCTGCGAAGTAGTTCTTCATTGGCCAAGCAACAGAGCGCGAGGGAACGATCCAGGATAATGAGTAGTAAGATGAAATACAGGTACGACAACAAGAATAATTCGCAAGTTTCCGGGAGGGAGATTTGGTACTGCTATACAACCCTCACCGGCGGAAAGGTGTTCCATCCAAATATCGGTGCAGTTGGGAAGGCCCGTACAGAGTTATGAAGACGATCAGTGATGTCGTCTACCGCATACAAGCAATTGGGAAATCACGAAATAGAAGAGTGGTACATTTGGCGATGCTAGCAGCGTTTAGATCGAGAGATTTGTCTGATCGGGACGAGCAGACTTAGGTGGAGGGCAGTGTTACGAATGTTAGCAGCACTGAGCGAAGCTATCGTCTCTAAGCCGATGCTAAGCAGTGACGTGAATGAACATCAATAATTCAATCATTATGTATCTACATAAACGAAACAATAACCGCGTCTACATATATGTACCATGTACGTATACGAGCAGCGGAGAGTCAATGCACAAATACATGCATATATCTGAGATACTCCTATAAGTATGCAATAAGAAAAACTATAAAATTGTGCAATTGTAGTTATAGCTGAGAAGTTTGAGAGCTACTGGACTAGTAGATTCTGGAAGCGCCTAGAAGATGCGAATGTTAAAATCAAAGAGTATAAAAGGCGACGGGATGTAGATGCGCTGGAGTTCAGTTTGATTTGAGTTGTCAAGCAGTTTCGATTAAGACGATATCTAGCAAGCAATAGCAGTATTGAAAGTCAGTTTTATTTAAGCTATCAGTTTGGTTATTAAGCCAGCTAGTTGCAAAGTATAAGTGTTATTGTGAAGTACTTTAATAAAGGCCATTTTGCATTATTACAAATTGGAGTTATTTATTCAACAGTTTAGTGATTTGAACTTAGCAGAGGATTGCAAATAAGAGGATTTGCAAGTAAATTCGTTACAATAATATTGACCTTCCTGCGTTGTATATTGGAACTTACTTAATTGGCGCTTAACCGTCTAAACGCTTATGGCCGACACTTTCTTGGCCGGAGCATCATCTTTCATTCGCATAACATGGCCTAATTCGCTGGAGTCTGCGTATAGCTCGTACTGCTCATCATTAAATCTTCTTCGGTACTCGCCATCGCCAACGCTTAGAGGTCATAAATCTTTCGAAGAACTTTTCTCTCGAACACAAAGCCGCTTCATCTGCTGTTGTCATGGTCCATGCTTATGCCCCATATAGCAGGACGGGTACGATAAGTGACTTGTAGAGTAAGATTTTCGTTCGCCGAGAGAGGACTTTACTTTTCAATTGCCTACCTAGTCCAAAGTAGCATTTATTGGCAAGATTGATTCTTCGTTGGATTTCAGTGCTGATGTTGTTGCTAGTGCTGATGCTGGTTCCCAAATAAACGAAGTCTTTTACTATTTCGAAATTATGGCTGCCAACAGTAGCGTTGCTGCCAAGGCGCGTATGCTCTGACTCTTTGCTCGATGACAGCAGGTACTTCGTTTTGTCCTCATTCACCATCAAACCCAATCTTTACCGCTTCTTTTTCTAGTTTGGAGGAAGCAGAACTAACAGCGCGGGTGTTTAGGCCAATGATAGCAATGTCATCAACATATGGCAGTAATTGCACGCTTTTATATAATATTATTCCAGTGCGGTTAAGTTCTGCAGCTAGTATAATTTTCTCCAGCATCAAATTAAAGAAATCGCACGATAGGGGGTCACCCTGTCTGCAACCTCGTTGTATATATGCTATCATCATCGATTGCTGGATCGGGTTCGACATATCTGCGCGGTAAATCGCTGCCTCCATTTAGGAGTGCAGAGAAGTGTTCCCTCCATAATCTAAGCACTCTCTGGACATCAGTTACAAGGTCGCCGTTTTCGTTCCTACAGGAGTTTGCCCCGGTCTTAAAACCTTCCGTCTGTCGCCGTATTTTTTGGTAAAATTTTCGGGCGTTATTCCTGGTGGCTAGCAGCTCAAGCTCCTCGCACTCACGCCTTTCTTCTTCTGCTGTTTTCTTCCTTAAAAGGCGTCTCGCTTCCCTTTTCAACTCACGATAGCGTTCACACACTCCTCTTGTTGCGCTCGCTTTTAACGTGACCTTGTAGGCAGCGTCTTTTCTTTCGGTTGCAAAGCGGCATTCTTCATCGTACCAGTTGTTTTTGTCGTGGCCGCTGGTAACCAATTTTTTCCTCTGCGGCAGTACGAAGTGCTTTGGAGATATGCTCCCACTGCTCCTGTATTCCTTTAGGCTGAGTTGTGCTCTTAGAGAGCAGGTGTAAGAGTCGAGTTGGGAAATCATTGGCAGTCTGTTGTGATTGAAGCTTTTCCACGTCTAGATTTCCTGGTGTTTTTTGTTCCTTGGTTTTAGCCGCGCTGAGGCGGGTGCGTATTTTGGCTGCAACGATATAATGGTCCGAGTCGATGTTAGGTCCTCGGATCGTGCGCATATCTAAAACACTGGAGGCATGCCGTCCGTCTATCACAACGTGATCGATCTGATTGCGAGTATTTCGATCAGGAGACAGGCATGTAGCTTGATGTATCTTTTTATGCATGAACCTCGTGCTGGATATGACCATGTTTCGAGCAACGGCAAAGTCAATGAGCCTCAGTCCGTTAGGGGAAGTTACATTGTGTAGGCTGAACTTTCCGACTGTAGGGCCAAAAACACCTTCTTTGCCCGCCCTGGCGTTAAAGTCGCCAAGCACGACTTTTAAATCATGACGGGGGCAGCGCTCGTATGTGCGTTCTAATTATTCATAAAAAGTGTCTTTCTCCTCTGTCGGCGCATGGGCGCAGATAAAAAATATATTAAAAAATTTTGCTTTTATTCGGATAGCGGCGAAACGCTCGTCCACAGGCGTTAACGCCAGAACTTGGCGACAAAGTCTCCCACCACGAATCCGACGCCGAAACTGCGCTTATTTGTATGGCCACACCAATAGATGTCACAATTTTTGATTTTCTTTCTTCCTTGCTTCGTCCAACGCATTTCTCGGATGGCGGTGATGTCAGATTTTGCTTTGACGAGGACATCAACCAGCCGGGCATCTGCACGAATCCCATTCAGGGAGCGGACGTTCCAGATGCATGCCCTCAATTCATTGTCCTTCAAACGTTTGCCATGGTCGTCATCAATAGAGAGTGTATTTATCCGAGGCTTGTTAGTATTTTTCATTGGAGTATGGTTTTACGTGGCGGGTGCACGTTTATATAGCAAGCCGCTTCTACACATGGCTCCACCCTCCATATTGGAACTAGTCCACTTAAATTTGTTGACAGAGTAAAAAGTCTATGTTTTATTGTGAACTGTAAACTTACTTATAGTGACCATGTCAACAGGGTAGTTACCAATATTTATGCCATATTATGAAAGTTAAGAGTCTCGGCCCCATTCGCACACGTTGAAACCAGGCGAAAACTTGTGCTGCAGTTAATTATGCCGCTAATAACGTATGCTGATACAGTATATGGTAAAATGGACTCAGTGTCATACAGCAAAGTTGCTGTAGCGTTTAACAATGCTTCCAGATACGTTTACGGGATTGCTAGATATGATCACATATCTATCTGCCTGGCGAACGAAAATTCTTGGGCGCGGCCTTGAAAATTATCTAGCAGCCAGGAATTGTATATCTATATACAAATTATTGTGGAAGACACCAAATTACTTATTCGAAAAGTTGAGACCAGTGAGATCACTGGGACATTAGAGTCTGGTCGTACCATCTCAAATTACTTAACGTCATCTAGACTATTTTTCAATAGCGCTGTTAAATTATGGAATTCAATCCCAGATAATGTGAACGCTGAACTAAATAGATTCAACTACAAGGATGTAATACTCAAGTACTTCAAAGCTGTATAAAAACAATGCAAAAACATTGTAAGGGTGTTTAAGATCCCTGCTTCTCTTTTCTTTCCCCTTTCTCATGACTATCTTTTCTTTCGTTAAGGTTTGATTTATTCTAAATTTGTTACTTAGATTTTAGTTAGGACATACATACTATTTGCACTGTTTTATGTTTAATAACCTAGTTGAAGTACTTCTAAAAGACTATATCTGGTCTTACCCTGTACTACGTTGGTAAATAAATAAATAAATACAAATATAAATATATATATATATATATAAGTGAACTCTTTTTTGAAGCCACCGCTATTCTCCCCACAACGGGGCCGAACCCATGGATAGGAGGTGAGACTTGAATACAAGCATCATGTGATGCAGTGTATCAGGTCGCAACTGGCTTTTTCTGCTCCCCGCGTTGACAGATTCCAAAGACCATACTTAGGGTCCCGCAGGTGATACGCCGCGACCACTCTGCTCCCTTTCGAGTAAACTCACCTTAGTCATGGATTGGTTAGCCATGGTATTATGATCGCCTTTTACGATCGGTATACCTACCGCGGGCATATTCTTGGCCCCTAACCCACAGGAATAAGATGGTTTAGCATGATCTATGGCATCCTCAACCTCTTTGGTGGTGATGGTAATTGGGGACGCGCTGAATTTTTGTTTATGTGCGCGTGTTGGCCCGCCGTCTAACTTTGTCAACCGTAGAATGTATTGTCACGGATATTAGCATCACTAAGTTATCCCATCACTAAGGCGATGATAAGGCCACGATAAGCAGTATTTACGTCAATAATCAAATCATGTATACACATATATAAGGCAGCCGAAATAAGTCACACACAGATGCATTTACTTATACGCCTATGTATGCGCGAGAGACTGTAAACTACAAACATTCACATCAATAATTCAATCATTATGTATCTACATAAACGACTAAATAATTGCGTCTACACATATGTACGTATACGAGCAGCGGAGCGGCAATGCACAAACACATGCATATATCTTATCTGAGTTGTCACAAGAGAGAGCAATAATTTGTGCACGTAGTTGTGGCTGGCGATTTTGTAGCCGAAACAAACTAGTAAGTTCTGGAAATCGAAGAGCCTAGAAGTATGCAGCGTAAACTATAAAAGCGGAGCAGGCGAGTAAGAAGTAATTCAGTTTGAGTTGAGCTATCAATCAGTTTGATTAAGCACGCGATCTGGCGGCCAATAGTAGAGTTTCATTTGAGTTATCAATCAGTTTGGTTATTAAGCCAGCGAGTAGCAAAGTATAAGTGTTATTGTGAAGTACTTTAATAAAGGCCATTTTTCCATTATTCAATATTGGAGTTATTTATTCAACAGTTTAGTGATACGAACTCAGCGGAGGATTGCAAATAAGAGGATTTGCAGCAAATTCGTTACAATTGGTGTCAGAAGTGGGATTGTTGAATAAATTCTAGAGGACAACAAGGACATGGCAAAGTTAAGTGAATTGAAGATCCCGCAACTGAAGAAGGAGTTGGAGAACCGTGGATTGAATACAACCGGCATTAAACTCGAACTTCAGGCACGACTACGAGAGGCAATGGAATTAGAAGCAATTGACGTGGAAGGGTATGTCTTTCATCTTGATGGCGATGAGACAACAAAATTGGAGGAGAAAAATGAAACACCGCAAACAATGGCGAACACAGACTTGAACATGATATTGGCTGCAATATCGGCACAAATGTCCGAAATGTCATCACAATATCCACCAACATGTCATCTCAACTGGAATCGCAAAAGACAGATATAACATCTAAGATGGAAACACAACTAGAAGAACAGAAAACGCGTATGTCAGAAATGTCGACACAGATTACATCGAAGATGGAAGCACAAGAGGCACGGATATCCGAAATGTCGGCTCAAATTTCAGCACAGATATCATCGCAGATCTCTGATGAACAATTTTACAGTTCGAAGAAAAAATCGAGGCCGAGGTGGATGCTTTGAGAGGACGTATCGAACAGTTGCAACTAAATCGCCCAGCAGTTTCAACGAGTAATCCAAAGGTAAAAACACCATCCTTTGACGGTTCTGTTCCTTCCAGGTCTTTAAGCTACAGTTTGAGAAGACCGCAGCAGTGAACAACTGGAATGTGGAAGATAAAGTTGCCGCACTCTTCGTAGCATTGAAAGGACCAGTTGCCGAAATCTTACAGACTATTCCAGAGTACGAACGGAACAGTTATGACGCATTGATGGCTGCTGTAGAACGGCGATACGGAAGCGAACACAGGAAACAGATATTTCAAATAGAATTGCAAAACCGCTACCAAAAAGCTAACGAGACTTTGAAGGAGTTTGCTTCGGACATTGAAAGATTAGCTCATCTTGCAAATGCGGATGCACCCGTGGAATACACTGAAAGGGTAAAAATTCAGAGCTTTATAAATGGCATACGGGACGCTGAAACAAAGCGAGCTACATACGCAAACCCAAAGCCAACATTTGCAGAAACGGTGTCACAAGCTCTGATTCAGGAAACAACGTCGCTTCTGTGTAAGCCAGTTTTCAAAGCACGCCGTGTGGAAGTAGAAAGGCCGGAGTGGGTATACACAATTTTGGAAGCACTAAAGGGATCTCAACAGAAGAATGCCGGAGTTATTAAATGTTTCAAGTGCGGCAACCCAGGTCACATTGCACGTCATTGCGATCTTGGTCCTAATAGTTCCAACAATGTGGGTGGCCGTAAACGCAAAGCTGGCGGAAATGAGCAAGAGCGTGTCGAATGTAAAGAACGAAAACTTGCCCCGGCTGTTGAATGTCCTGTGATATCTGTGTCGCAAATTGGAAGGAAATTAAGCAGTCTTACCGTCAGAGGGAATGTGGATGGTAAAGAGCATGTACTGACTGTAGATACGGGGTCATCTCATTCCTTGATTCGATCTGATTTGGTCTACAGGAGAGTAAAGTCATTACCTGGAGCAAGATTGCGTACGATTACTGGCGAGTATAACCAAGTCCAGGGAGAAGTGGTATGTGAGGTCTTAATTGGGGAGGTCATGGTTCTACACAAATTCGTTTTGGCAGAGATCGTTGATGAAGTCATATTGGGAGTTGACTTCTTGGTTGACCATGACGTCAGGATCGATATGCGGAGAAAAATTATGCGCTATAGGAACCAGGACATACCACTTAACTTTAGTTTGGAAAAAGGGTTCAGCAGTAATCGGGTACTGGTGGAAAAGACTCGACAAAAACCACGAAAGTCAAAGGCAAAGGTTGATAGATCGAATGGGCCAAATAAAGCGAAATCAAAAGTACCTGCGAGAAAAACACTGGCATTGACAAACCCTAATGGACGCACGAAAACGACTGAAAGAATTTTGCAGAAAGAATGCAAGGGTGGTTTCAAGCCAGCGCGTACTACTATTGTGAAACGTCAAGACGATACTGATGATGCAAAGTCAATCCGTCAAGATCAAGCTCTGCGAAGTAGTTCTTCATTGGCTAAGCAACAGAGTGCGAGGGAACGATCCAGGATAATGAGTAGTAAAATGAAATACTGGTACGACAACAAGAATAATTCGGAGGGTTTCTTGGAGGGAGATTTGGTACTGTTGTACAACCCTCGCCGGCGGAAAGGTGTTCCTTCCAAATTTTGGTGCAGTTGGGAAGGCCCATACAAAGTTGTAAAACGGATCAACGATGTAGTGTACCGCATACAAACCATCGATAAACCACGAACCAAAATGAAGGTGGTCCATTTGGAAAGGCTGGCAACGTTTAGATCGAGAGATTTGTCTGACCGGGACGATCAGACTTAGGTGGAGGGCAGTGTCACGGATATTAGCATCACTAAGGCGATGCTAAGGCCACAATAAGCAGTATTTACGTCAATAATCAAATCATGTATACACATATATAAGGCAGCCGAAATAAGTCACACACAGATGCATTTACTTATACGCCTATGTATGCGCGAGAGACTGTAAACTACAAACATTCACATCAATAATTCAATCATTATGTATCTACATAAACGAATAAATAATTGCGTCTACACATATGTACGTATACGACAGCGGAGCGGCAATGCACAAACACATGCATATATCTTATCTGAGTTGTCACAAGAGAGAGCAATAATTTGTGCACGTAGTTGTGGCTGGCGATTTTGTAGCCGAAACGAACTAGTAAGTTCTGGAAATCGAAGAGCCTAGAAGTATGCAGCGTAAACTATAAAAGCGGGGCAGGCGAGTAAGAAGTAATTCAGTTTGAGTTGAGCTATCAATCAGTTTGATTAAGCACGCGATCTGGCGGCCAATAGTAGAGTTTCATTTGAGTTATCAATCAGTTTGGTTATTAAGCCAGCGAGTAGCAAAGTATAAGTGTTATTGTGAAGTATTTTAATAAAGACCATTTTTCCATTATTCAATATTGGAGTTATTTATTCAACAGTTTAGTGATACGAACTCAGCGGAGGATTGCAAATAAGGGGATTTGCAGCAAATTCGTTACAGTATTATATTGTGGCCAATGTTGCCATCACTATGATGTTAGTAAATAATCACAAAAACAAGACGTACAAGGCAACGTAGAGATCTCTCACACACACACATGTGGTCATCAGCCGAAGTAGTTGCTCACACATACACACGCATATGACTATGAGAAACGCATAAACTACAAATATACATGTACATAGCTGGTAACTACCAAGCATGAGCTACAACTGTTCGAGAAATTACTAGATCTTAGGAGGAATGGGTAAACAAGGAAACCGAGAGTATAAAAGCAGCACAAGCTGAGTAATAACTAATCAGTTTTGATTTAAACACGCTATTGGTTGTGAATTACTACCCTCAAATTAATCTAAATAAAGACCAGTTTACAATACTGAGTATTGTGAGTGATTTATTCAACAGTTTAGCGATTCCAACGTTAGCAGAAGGTTTCAAATAAGCGGAATTTCCCTAAATTCGTTACAATATATTGGCGGCAAAAAGCGCTCGCGCATTTTTTTCGCATCCGACACCACTTTATCACCAAATGCGATTGAAATTTTGTCATTGTACTTAGACGGATTCGATATGAACTCTACGGTGGACCAAAGCTTACCCACACCGGCATAGAGATTACAACCACTTAAATGCTCTTCCCATTTCGCCTGCTTGTGTTCATCCACAGGCAATCTGATGCGTTGATTTATATCCCTTATTTGGGGGTCGCCGGGATCCAGCTGTCTTATAAGGTCGCGTTCTCTCGCTAAATTTTCGGCCTCCGCCGGCGGGAATAAAACGAGCCAATGCGGATTCAATGACCTTGCGGAAAGCACGTTCCCTTTGGGGAGCATCAGTCGGGATAGGGAGGGCAGCAAAGCGACTGTCTGTAAAGGATTTGTACTCATCCCACTTTCCTTCTTTTGAAAATTTAAGTGTGTTTTTCGGTGACAATGAAGTCAGCGGTTCGCTCAAGCGAAATAAGTAGAGGCAGGTGGTCAGATGCCAATGTTACCATCGGCTGCCAGTTGACGCAGTTTACGAGCCCTGCGCTTCCGATGGATAGATCTTGCGAACTGTGACAGCTTCCTACCATACGAGTGGGGGCCTCTCCGGTTATTGTGCAGAACGTCGTTTCTTCTATTTGATCCGCCAACATTTCACCCCCCGTTATTTTTCTTGTGTTTTCTCTTATATTTTTTCTCGCCCTCCCTCCTGAAACGGTTTAAGTACTGGTGTAAGTGCGTAAGCTACATCTATTTCAAAAAACTAAAGAAATACAAGAAAAATACTACCTAGTTCAATAAGAACAAACGAGGCACTTTGTATTTCGATAGGTTTTCTTGACATTCGGCCGTTTTTTCTTTATTTTTTCTGACAAATGAAAATTTTGTTTGCTGGGTTGGAGCTGTTTTGGTCGATATGTATAAAGAAAAAAACCAAGAGTTTTTACTTTTCTCTTCTATGCATTTCGACGCATCCGCGTCATCATCAGGAAGTCTATTTTATTTTCAAACAAACAACATGAAAATACAAAAGGAATCATTATTTTCAATAAACATTACAAATTCAACATTAAAACAATAACTCACAATAATTTAATTAGTTGTACAAACACAATAATATCACCGGTTCAGGACAATCGACACATTCATTTTTCTTATTTTCTATTTTTGTTTTTATCATTTTTTATTATTGCTGTATAAGCGCTATTTGTATTGTCAATGTCTTCTTTAAAATTCATGACATTCGTCATATGTTGTTGGATGCGGAGACTTTCCAGTGTCATCCTCCTTTTGCATCTTCTCTCAACATCTAAACTTCTTGCGTTCCCAAAATCAGCTGTATGGTCATTGTCAGTCAGGTGTTGAGAAAGCGCGGTATTTGTTTTTCTGTTTTTTGCGTCCATTTCATGTTCGTGTATTCTCGTTCTCAATGCTCTTTTCGTTGTGCCAATGTAACATTTATTGCAGGCATTGTTGTTGTTACCGTTGCATTGAATTTTATACACTACATTGCATTGTTGTCCCTTGTCTATTTTGTCTTTTGTTTTTGTAAAGAAACGATTAAGTGTATTGTGTGGTTTGCGAGCAAATGTTATGTTGTCTTTTTTCATAATTCTCCTGAGCGATTGATTACTTGTTAGTCCGGGTATGTAGGTAACTCCAATATAAGTTTTGTTTGTGTTTGCTTCTGTTTGTCCATTTGATGAATTAGGGTGGTCCATTTCTTGTGTCGTATTAATTATAAGCTTTTCTATTAGAGTATTCGGGTAGCTATTTTTGAAGAGAATATTTTTTATTTTCTTCTTGTTTTCTTCTATGAAATCACCGTCACTTAGAAGGTGTATTTCCTTATTAGACTTGTTGCTGTGTTAATTTTCTGCTTCCATGGATGATTGGAGTGATAATTGATAATTCTTCCTGATGCCATCGACTTTGCATACCAGTTGAACGTTAAGTTTTGGTTCTTTCGGTGTATTTCTACGTCTAGGAAGGCAATTTTGTTGTTCTGCTCTAATTCTTTAGTAAATTGTATCTTGGTATGCTGTGCATTCAATACTGTTAGTATGTCTTCCACGTCTTTAGCTTTAACAATTGCGAATATGTCATCTACATATTTGGTTATGTATTTGACTATAGTCTTTGCTTTTTATCAGCGAGGCTGTCGTCCAATATTTTGTCCAGAACGATATTTGCAATGGTTGGAGATAGCGGGTTGCCCATTGGCATTCCGTAGATTTGTTGGTATATTGTGTTGTTATATGAAAAATAATTGTTGTCACGTAAGCAGAAATCGAGTATCGTCTGGAACTGTTTTTTGTCTATTTGTGTATGTGTCTCCAATTTTTCCCATTTTTGCATAATAGTGCGTATTGCTAAATGTATGGGTATATTCGTAAAAAGAGATACGGCGCCGAATGAAATGAGAATTTCGTCGTCTTGAATGTGAAATTATTGATTTTTTCTTTAAGTTGAAGTGAACTTTTTATATTAAGATCTTCGGATATAATATTTTCTAAAATGCTTCCAACAAATGTTGATAATTTGTACATGGTACATTAATAGATGAGCAAATCGGTCTAAGTGGTGCCTGTGGTTTGTGAATTTTCGGAAGTCCGTAAAGTCTTGGAGCATTAGCAGCCGCGGATGTCAGCTGAAATTTTTGTTTTGCGTCGAGTCTCCTTTGTTTGTAAAGATTATTTATAATTGTGTTATTCTTCCTCATCAGTTTTTGTGTGGGATTATTCCTAATTGTTTTGTATGTGTTTTTGTCGTTCAGCAACTCTTTCGTTTTAAGTTCGTATTCATTTTTGTACATCATAACTGTCTTGTTGCCTTTGTCTGCATTTGTTATTATGATCTCGTTTCTGTGTTGGTTAAGGAATCTTTTGGTGTCTGTCGATGTTTTCAGTATAAACTTGTCCTTAGTGCAGTTTCTAATTTTTTGCTGAAAAGTATTGATTTTTGCCGCAATGTTACTCCTTACAGTATCTTTTTCCCTCTCGTCCTCAAAACTTTGTACGCATTGTTCCAAATCGGCGATTATTTCAATGGGTGAAAATGTTTTCCTTGACACTGGTAAGGCGAATTTGTTGCCAAGTGACAATAACCAACGCGACTCCTGCGGTACTTCGATGTTCGTATTGTTCACAAATCAATCTTCATTTAATCTCATGCCAAATTTTATAGTATTTTTCGAAATTTTCTTCTGGAGTTTGTCGTTGTGTATACTTTGTGTGTTTGTGGCGATTTGTGTCGAAAAATGGTGGTGGTTCTCTATAATTTTTTCGTAATCTGTTTGCTGAATTCTGTTTTGTAACGTTTCCTGTATGTGCTTAACGGTCGTTGTGATAATTTTAATATTCATGTTTGATTCTTTTATTTCTAAGTTAACGACTTTCAGAAGAAAGCATTGTTCTAATTTCATAAGGTCTCGTCGTGTAGTGTCTAGTTTAAAGCAGTGTTGTATCGTTTTTGTCTTACCCTGTAAATGTGATGGAATGATGTCATAATCTTTGGACCGCAGTAAAAATTTTAGGCGCTCTTTTTGTTTAGCCAGTTTTTTGATGTTTTTGTTGTGTTGCTTGATTATGTAACAAATATTTTCGTCGTATTTGTATTTGATGTGTTGTTAGAACTGCTTCATGTTGTTGTTTGTAATCTTCCGCGTTTTTTTCGGTTTTTGCTCACCGTAAATATTTATATGTTGATTGGACCAAATTCTTTATGAAAATGTTTGCTGGGTTGGAGCTGTTTTGGTCGATATGTATAAAGAAAAAAATCAAGAGTTTTTACTTTTCTCTTCTATGCATTTCGACGCATCCGCGTCATAATCAGGAAGTCTATTTTATTTTCAAACAAACAACATGACATATCGACCAAAACAGCTCCAACCCAGCAAACATTTTCATACAGAATTTGGTCCAATCAACATATGAAAATTTTGTTTTTAGTTTCAAAATTTTGTGCATAAAAACACAACTAAAATCAACTTTCTTGTGAAAAAAGTGAACCATCAGAGACCGAAAAAATTGTTCCGTGTTATTTGCATTGTTTTTATTGTGAAAAATTTTAATCTAAAAATAAAATTTAAAACAAAAACATGTCAAAATCACTAATTTGGGGGAATAGTGGTCTCGCTTTCTCATGGTAGAATTTGTTTTTGTATTTTGTAGTTCCGGTAAAGTTTCGTCAGTATTTCTAGCTTGGATTCCAAGACAAAATTTAAATAGTGTCATATAGGTATTAGAGGTGAATCTTTGTCTAGGGAAAAAATCGGCATCTCTAAAAATTTTTCATAATTACCTATTATCGAAGCGAAAAGTTTATATGCAGCCCAATTCTGAACATAAATTTTTTGGGAGATTTTTCCCTTTTCCCATTCCCGCAATCACGAACACTAATTTCTTGGGAGCTTTTTCCCATTTCCCATTCCCGCTATCACAAACGAACTTCGAAAAAGGGGGAAAAGTGTTTTGGGAGAAAAGTAGGCATCACGAACGCAATAAAAAATTTTGAATTGATTTGCTTCGTTTTGGGAGTTAATTCCCTAAAGATTTTGAAGGGAGAAGAACATTATTTTATTAACAAATTAAATATCATTTACTTTTCTAGTAGTAATTTTAAGTAAGAGAATTTGAAACATCACTCGAAAGAGCATCGAATAAGCAGCAAATTAACGAAATAAAAAAATGTAAGTTTTTTGTTTAATTGGTAACGTTTTTCAAGACGGTGCACCACCTAATTTTTATCAGAAATTATCAAAGGTGGTATCATAGCGTCTCGACCTCCGTTTGTAGAATCCGAATGCGAAAATATAAATTTTTATTTCTGTCAAAAGATATAAGCAAAAAATCGGTTCAAACGGTTCATGTGGTTGTTGTTTTTTGCCAGAGTTTTTTTAAATCGCGGCCGAAGGCCTCCAACGCAGAAAGGTGTTCTGTGCAAAACAAACTATGGATCGGGCCCCATATTTTGGACCCTCTCGGGGTCATTTTACGGTTTTTTGTAAATAACTTTCGACAGAAATAAAATTTTGATTTCCGCTTTCGGATTCTTAAAACAGAGGTCGAGACGCTTGTTTTGATATCACCTTTGACAATTTTCATAAAAATCAGTTGGTTCACCGTCTTGTAAAACGTTGTCGTTTAATTTTTCAATTTACTTAAATAAAAAGCCTTTTTGTGTGTTCAAGGTTGAAAAAATCCACAAATAAACCACAACTAAAAGTACTCGTTACTTTAATGGAGGGTAGGCCGGACATAGCCCGAAATTTGCAACAAAGGCGGCAAGGAAGAAGTAGCTCGCTTCTGGAAACAGGCAGAAATTGAATTGAATGCCGCAGGGCCACCAATGAAAACAATAAGCGATTGGAAAAAGGTTAATATTAGAGTATAAAAAATGTATTTAACAATTTCTTTATAAATAAAATGCTTTATCTTCTTTTAGGTTTGGATCGACCAAAAAAAATATGTGCGACAGAAAGCAGCGGCAAATGCTAAAGCGAGCAAAGCAACAGGTGGTGGTCCAAATACTCAGCAAGCCTTCTCGGATATAGAAGAAGCTATATATAGCCTCATATCCCTGAAGGACGATGTGGAAGGAGTCGAGGCGAAAAAAATAGGGCTCCCCTCGACAAAAAAAATTGCTGAAGACGAGTCCGAATTTCCAATTGTGTATTTGGAAGTCCTGACTGATGACATCTTAGAGTTGCCATCCAGCCCACCAACCACCCCTCCACAGCAACTCGTGAGCTACCGCAGCCCTCAAATGCGGCAAAAAGAAAGAGGAAGCCCACTAGATCTGCTGCAGATGCTCTCGAAGCGGAGCTTGGAGTTCAAAAAGAGCTTCTGGAAAATATTTCGCTAGCTGCCAACAGTATTGTCGAGCACAACGAAGTTAAAAACGACATTTGCACGACGAAAAGACATTTTTTATTTAGCCTTAAGAATGAAAAAATGGAAGATGTAGAAATCAGAACTGAACTATTGCTTTGATTTTCTACATCACACTTTCCATTTTTGCTAATATAATAGAATGTATATGTATGTATATCTCACCCTATTTCAAAATTCTTTCCAAAAACGCCCTACCTAAAAATTTGGTTCAAACCCTATCTTAGAATTTTATCGAAGAACACCCTAATTTAGAATTTGTTTCGAAAGCCCCCGAGTATAAATTCAATATATTTTGACATCCTCAGACAGGACGAATTCATTTCAAAAACGCCTTATCTCATGTCAAAATATATTGAATTTATACTGAGGGGCTTTCTGAAACAAATTCTAAATTAGGATGTTCTTCGATCAAATTCCCAAATTTGAGATGGGGCGTTTTTGAAAAGAATTTTGAAATATTTTATACACCACTATTTTTAAAAAATTTTGTTGCTGTGAATTATTTGTTTATTATATTTTAATATTATTTAGTACAAATTACTGAAATATATATATGATCGAATTTGTTTTGTGCTCTATATATCCAAGAATAAAAAAAAATAAAAGATTGACAATTCAGTATCTAATTTTACATAATGGTTTTAATTTTGCAATTGTGGTAGTAGTACATCTTGTACCGAATCCACGTCGACCGCTACACTTGGTTGTTTTGATTCTTGTGTACTCAGGCGACATACTATAGATGGTATTTGACCTGAATTTATATCAGTGCCATTATTAGCCTTTTTCGATGGTTTAAAATTGGAGACAACTTGATCCTCAGTGGTGACTGAAGCCTGGCCGCATGAGCCGCAGTCTGACGATGGTCCAGCAATGCGGTTCGCCTGGACTTTTAGCCTGTTCACGTCCACGTTGCCGTCGCCGTTGCTGTTGGTGTTGTTGATCGCCAATTGATGATGATGTGAAATGTTAGTGGTATTGTGGGAATGAGTACTATTTGAAGGAGAGTGAAATATTAATATCATTTATTTTTCTGGCGATTTTAATACTAACATATGGTTTTCTTTTTCGCCACTACATTGACTTTCGGCAACATGTGCGTTGTAATGGGCGATTCATCAATTTTGATAAATTTTTGATCTCCACTACTATCAATCCAGGTGCCGAAACTCTATAATATAAAAAAAAGAATCGTTATTTATCAGTGAGTATGTTACTGTTGAGTTAAAACACCCTACCACATCATTGTTGAATTAAATAGTTATAGACTATTTCCTATGTTTGCTCTTGTTGCTTGCGCCACAGTCGTGTATTACGATGAAACTGTTGAAATTGGGATCCGCGTCCGAAGGATCTAAAACCTCACACTCAGACACATCATGATTCGACTTATAATGTATGCATACATTATGTAAAGCACAGCAAACGTTCACTATTTGCTCAGCTTTCTTCGGCGAATAGTGAAGCTCTCGTGCACCTAGGATACACCTCCAGCGGTTTTTCAACACACCATTCGAAATAAATATTTTTGTGGTATTAGAGAATAAATATTATTGACCTGGTTGTAGGACCTACAATCTTCGACACTTTACAGCCACAATATAGATGTATGCTTCTCCCTGTCCCGATTCCCTCCAGGGACTGCTTACACTCTAACACGCATTTAGATGCTATGCTATGCGAGATTATTGCCTTAACTGCTGCTTGGCTGTCAATATAAAAGTTGACACGTCTGCAGTTTAAGCTATTCTCTTCCAGTGTTTCTACTGTTTTGTTTACGGCTCATTCTTCAGCTTGGAAACCACTAAAGTAATCTGGCAGCTTGCAGGATCTGTTTATATCCGGTTCAGCTCAGTACGGATCAGCTAATACGCATCCAAAAATATCGAGAGAGGTGTCAAACGACGCGTCTGGACATCATTATTAATAATCCGAAGGCGAAAAATAAAAATTTTAACTCGTTCAAAAGATATTAACGAAAAACCGAAATAAGACCCGCGGGCACCTCCGAAACCGGGGGTGGGATCCATAGTATTTTTGCGCAGAACACCTTTCTGAGTTGGCGGCCTTCGGCCGCGCTTATAAACAATAACCCTGGGACTACGCCATGCCAAGTCCGGGTGTGTGGTATAACCGTGGCTACCGCCACGGTGATGCACAATTTTTTTGGTGGGTACAACACAACAACAACCACATGCAAATCGCCAACTTCAACTGCAAATATATCCGGATAGAGATAAAATTTTTCTTTTCCGCCATCGGATTATTGTTCTCGAGATTAATACGCGTCTTTTGACACCTCTCTCGAATTTTTGGTAGCGTATTAGCAGTCGACCCCTCAACTAGACTAGAAACCGTAGAAAATATATTACAAGTGTATTACGTTATTGCGGGTACGCGCAGTCGACCAGACGCGAATTGTAATAATTTATTTGTAGGTAAATTGACGATTTTATAATTTTTGATAAATTAAAGGTACGCGCACATTACGCTGCGCGACACGTAGCGGCAGCGGCGCCTCACAGAGCGACATATTTTGGCAATTCACATTAAGCGGCAATCGAGCGACACATTGCTGCAAAAGTTTGTTTTTAGTTTTGTTTGCAAAATGGACGACACAGTTTTTGAAGCTGTAATTATTTCATTTTTGTGCGAAGAAGAGGAAATGAAAAGAAAAAGGTCGTGGCTATGGGTCCAAGACATCTCATCATCAAGATATGAGGAAGGAGAGTTCCACACTCTTTTGCCCAGATTGAAAAAAGATGGTGCAAAATTATTTGCATGTATTCTTATGAGGCAATTCACACCTAGCGGCAGCAGCACTGCGCGACACTTCCCAACGCGGCTTTTTTGCCTAGTTGATCAAATTTTCCGCGCTGTGCCGGGTCGCGCAGTGCTGCTAACACCAGGTGTGAATTGCCTCATAAGAATACATGCAAAGAATATTTTGTAGTGCAGTGCAGTGCTGCGTAGTGCAGCCTAATGTGGCTTTACCTTAACTCTTTCTCGCGGTAAATAAAAACTTGTAAAGAAAATGTCAAATTTACACAAAATTCAAAATTTTACACAGCTGATTCGAACTTCGAATCTTCTTCCCAAAACTTTTGGGAAAAATCTTCTCCCAGGGAGTTTATAATTGGGAGCATTTATTTTTGGGAGAAACAAATTTGTGGGGGATGAACTCCCATGGGAATATTCAGAATTGGGCTGATGGTAAATCTAGTTATTTAATTATTGTGAATTCATACAAGTGGCGATGTTTGATAAAAACATTCACAATAGTAAACAGCCTCGATCACCTGTTCAATCACTGTTCGATTACTTAAATCATTTTGCCAATAGTGTTTTTCAAACATTTTTGTGAACGACTGGTATATTGCAATATTTACATATTTTAAAATGTTTGCTTAACTGGCTGCTCATATTTTATCTAATAACTAGATTTTAGAAATTAAAATCAATATTTAGTCTGATTTTCTCTATACGCAAAGTGTTACGGTCTGCTGTTATGGTCTACGGTTACGGTCCACTTGGGAG